>CM040805.1:122500-147500 GCA_022829025.1 Squalius cephalus
TTCGGATTTAAGCCGCCCGACGAGCAGCAGCAAACTATATAGACAGAGTGTCTGGGGTAACAGTTCGGTAAATTAACACACGACTAATCCGTTCTACCACCTCAAATTCAAAATGAAACATATCACTGAATACCAGCGCGCGCATATTATTCCCAATATATCTTAGTGGTGTAGCACATAATCTCTGTCTGCGCCTGATTTTAAGAAGCATTGTTGTGTTTCTTTTTAACTGAAAAGACATCAGTTAGACAATATTCTAATTTTAAATTTGGGGTTTCATAAGCTCCAGGCCATAATAAACATTAGACCTACTGAAGTCTCTGCAGCTAGTGTACTTAAATTTTATTTATCTGCAAAATTATGTTGTATACTTACAGTTTTGCACAATATATGCTCTCAAAACAACATGCACCCTAAAAAAAACAAAAAAAACATTTAGCAGTTGTTTAGCAGGGTCTGTGTAACCTTTTCTGAAATGTTTTTTTTTTAATAATATATATCGTTATCACAAGAGGCTGCAATGTATATCACAATATGGATTTTAGGCCATATCGCCCATCCCAAATTGATAGCCTATAGTAGTTGATAATAACATAGGCCTACCTAATGTTGCCTACGGACGGTAACAGTACAGTAGTAACCTTTTACAGTCTATGAGTAGAACAGCTTTCTCAAGCAGTTTATGATGCATTTTGGAAACAGAAGATGACCCCCTGGTATAATGCGCCACATGGCTTGAGAAACCCGTTCTCAAAGACTTACTTTTATAGTCCAGTTTTGTGTAGCACACATATTCTGAATGTCTTCGGCATAATTTAAATGAACCATTTTAATCTAGATTAATCTAGATTAATTTCAATATTAATCTAGATTAAAACAATTAATATATGCCCACCTCTACCGGAGGTCAAAACTCAAAGTTTTATGTTGATTTTCACATTTCAAATGTTCAGTTGGTTCAGTTTGAGTTTTGACTTACAGAATATGTAATGACGTAGTAATATTATTCACAATAACACTCATAAACCAGTTCTTGCAATTAGAATAAATAGTGAAAAAATGCATACCTACAGCATGTTGAATGAAATCAAGTTAAAGTTTATTTAAGGTCCACACACTCCTAAACTGAAGGTTTCTTACTTGCTCTTGCTGCACTCCTGACAACGGAAATGGTTTTTCACATAATAAACCATTCAGTTTATCACATAGAAAATCTCATAAGCTCACTAAAAGAGCCCCCCCTGCGGTAGTGCAGACTTTCCACCCTCAGTGATGAGTGCCTAAATGTATACCACAACATCAACGATATATTGCTTCTGAAACAAGTTGCTTTGCTTTATATAAAATAAATAATTAAATAAATAAAAGGGTAACACCAAATAAATTATATTAAAAGTTACAAATACCATGAAATATATTAACGAAAAGCACGTGTAAAATAGTGATTTTTTAAAACAACTTAAAAAAAGACAGAAAATGATCGATCACTCAAATAGTTTGGACATAGTCAATCATTTCAATGTTATGACACACTGACGCTCCATTTACATGAACTACCAATGTTATGACACACTGACGCTCCATTTACATGAACTACCAATGTTATGACACACTGACGCTCCATTTACATGAACTACCAATGTTATGACACACTGACGCTCCATTTACATGAACTACCAATGTTATGACACACTGACGCTCCATTTACATGAACTACCAATGTTATGACACATTGATACTCCATACGCAAGCTCCCAGTATTGTGACATAAAACATTGATACTCCATACGCAAGCTCCCAGTATGTGACATAAAACACCGATACTCCATACGCAAGCTCCCAGTATTGTGACATAAAACATCGATACTCCATACGCAAGCTCCCAGTATTGTGACATAAAACATCAATACTCCATATGCAAGGTCCCAGTATTGCTATAGGTTCAATACTGTAGACACAAATTTCTCTTGATAGTGATTATTCGGTTGTGCACAAAGTATTTTACTGCTTTCCATTCTCTTTCATTACCAATTAAAATCTTGTTTTCATTTAAGAATCTTTCACAATCCACTTTTCCAGGGACTTTCATTTCCTTTAGGAAATTCTTGAAATGATGTTCAATAATTTTACTCTCCTTCTCTGACCAGGTCTTTCTGGACTTTCCTGTTAAAATAAATTAAGAAATTAAGTAAGTAAATCAAATTAATTGAATTAAAGAATAACCAAAATTTGAATAATGTAGATTTTACAAGCTGAAGAGCACAGACAATTCTTAAAATACATGTCAAGATGTTTCATGTAGATACAATTTTTTTATGCAAAGTGGAATAACAAACCCTTTTTATTTAAAGGCAGTGGTGAAATCCTAAAGAATGGAACTGCCTCTCTTGAGGCTGCGGTCGTTATTGAGGTGGCAGCCCTTTTTTCCGAATGATCATCCTCTGTCATCCTTTTTTCAGATTCAGCATCCTCTGTGTCTGAGTTGCTGGAGCCCCCTTCAACTGTAACAAAATGAGCATTCACATTCTTTAAAACTAAAAGTAGATTTTTACAAAGTGTGGACACTATGAATTGTTTAAACAAAAGACATATACACATAAGTAATTTACTTACAGTTGATGTTTGGCGTTATGTCCTCCAGAGATTTTCCTTTAAATTTGCCTATTCCACTTTGCAGGGCAAACAGAATTCTGCTCACTTTTGCAACTTGTAAGGTTTCTTCAGGCAGTCTGTAAAACTCCCTATGGACTTCAATGTTGTGACCCATGAAAGTTGCTAGTTGGTCTAGTTCATGCGTTTGCAGGTTAAGTAGCTGAGAAACTGTGGCTACATGTTTTCTCAACTTTGTAGATGTAATGTTTTCTGGGTTTTTAGCCCCACAGCTTTCTGCAAATCGCTTTAAGCAGTCACAACCACGGATGCTCTCCTGTGATCCATAAAAAGGACGAGCAAATATGTAGGGATTGCTAGGGGAAATCCCAACATCTTCTCTAGTTTTAATTAGAAGTTCCACAGATTCTGTTATATTTGTGGGAAATAGTACTGGTACTTTGCGGCCTCGTTTCCCCCGTACCTCTACTCTGGTGAGATTCTTACAGAGTTTCTTCTCAAAAGGTGAAAGGCTCTCCATAATTTCATCCTGAATCATCTGTTTGTTTCTCTGCAGGTATGTTTTGACTTCCATCCTTGAAACCTCACCTTCTCGACGCCGATTGAATAATATTAGCTGTGCTAGAGTCACCTGAGAGAGATCACTCCATGACCTTTGTGATGTGTGTTCAATGTGTGCTTTTTTGTTGACCTCCTCAAGACACTTTAGATGATCATGGAGCTTCTTTATGTCTTCTGCTAAAGGCAGCATTTGGGGACTGTTCCACTTTTTCTGGTACAAAGTTTTCAGTGCATTAGATGAAACATGAATTGTCCATTCTAGTTCAATTAATTTACTGAATTGCTCTGCTCTTCCCTTCAATGCATCATCCTCTTGACGTAAAGCCTCTCCCTGCAAAATATATGACACTTTCACAAGGGAATGACGCAGTTTCAGTGCTGTTGAAGGGACTGAGAATCGGTTGGTTGAGGAATCAAATCCAGTCATCTTTTTTACTCCCTCAAGTACTGTGTTGAACTTTCCTGGGTTGATCAAGTCCTTCAAAGCAACAATGTCTTTATCAATAGTTCTTGTCACTATAAGAAGTCTGGCAAGTTCTCTCATCTTATTTCTAATGTCTGCCCGGTGCCGTGAAACTTCTCCGTTTTTGAGGAACATTCTCTCACCCAGTGACAGAATCAACGGGTCAGATTTCACCACTTGAGTAACGGTATCATATGTCATATCTTCAATAATATTTTTAAGTCCACTAGAAACGTCAGAGTCCATTGGCAACAACAGAGAACAACTTGCCTGAACTTTTCGTTTCACTGGCATATTTTCTTTGTCTTGTAATTTGCAACGTTTGTGATGTCTCCAGAGATCTGTTTTGACATACATAGCAAAGCAAAACTTGCAAGGCAGATAGTCTATTGCTGTTGACTCACGAGTTGCTTGTCTTTTTGGTATGATCTGTCCTTTCCCAGAGGATAGGACTGAACTGTTATGGTGGTAGTTTCCCATGTTCCTTACTTTGGTTAATAGAAGAGTACGCATGTTTGAGCCTCTGTTGTGTGCAAGTGCCTTTGCAACTTCAACTTTTTCAGAATGTTTCTGCTGTAGATGTCTTGCAATTTTTGGATAAGGCTTCTCACAGTAAAGACAGTAATTCTTCTTGTCATAGATGCGTTGATGTACACTGTTTGAGGACATTTTCACTTTTATTTGATTTTGTTGAGAGCTACAGCCGTGGGCACTTTCATCTATTTCTATCCAACTCTTCATAAGTGGTTTTCCTTGGATGCGTTCTGCAACATGTCCTTTAGCTTTTTTTGTGTCGTCTTCTTCTTCTTCTGAGATTTCCAGGGAAAAGGAAACCTGTTGTTCAGTGTTGTTCTGAAATAAAGAACCACACAACTGAAATGTATTTGTAAATAATAACAATGTTATATATTATAAAGTATAAAACCCTTAATTACCATTTCAGACTCATATAAGTCCTCCTCAGTGTGAGAAGATGAATCCATCTCATCACTGCAAACACTTTCTGGCTTATCACTGTCGGTACTCTCTAGGATGTCCATCTCATCTGACGTTTGGGGACAGAAATCTGCTGTATGGGTTCTGTCCTGTAAAACAATAACAGTGTGTGAAATCCATGTCCATGTTTGTTTTCTATCTAGAGCCTGCTGATTCTAAAACACATACTGTGTTTTAGAATCACTGTTGTCTTTTTGGTCTTAAACTTTTTTTTTTTTTTTATGAAAATGAAAAGTACTTACTTCATTTTCATTCACATTGCTGTAGTTGTTTGTGATTCCAGTGTAATCCGACTGGTGTATGAAACCTGTAAATGCACAACAATTGTTAAGGATATCCAATAATTTAAGGATTTTTTTTCTACATTCTTGTAAAATCTACAAAGTTTTATTAATGAGGTGAAGAGAAAAGTGTAAGTCTTGGAACGTACATGTGAAAGACTGAAGGCATTCCTCAATGGTGGGACGTTCTTCGATTGAATTAGACAGCATTCTGCTAATAATATATTTTTGTCTTGTCCATCTTTCTTCACATTGAAGAGTGAAGTTACCCATTCTGACATTTTGAGATAGCCCAACTGGATCCTTGGAGTAGGGTGTAGTTGTCTGATAGGGGTGTTGCCCATCCGTCAGGATATAATGAACCAAGCATCCTGCTACCTACAAAATAAAATAATATTTACAAAAATTTCAGAAATGGTCACAACTAAACTGCAGAATGAATGAAGATGATTAAAATGATGACAAAATGCTGCTGTGCTCAAATGAAAGCTGCTCGAATATTAGCATTCAGAACAATTGAACATAGAACAAATGTATGCATTTTTGACAGAACTGATTACAAATCATATTGATCACATACTAAAATAGTATTGTAACTGCATACATGTAACCTGTTAATCCATTTGAACCCAAACCTAAGAATTGTCATCCCCAAATTAAATAGGGGATGTTCATGAAGTTCATTGTTCATGACATTTTTGGAATAGAAGCATAGTTGTAGTCTAATTTTAACCCTTTCATGCATGAATTATGATAACCTTAGTCAGTATTTTTTTTCCCTATGTGTTTTTATTCCTCTTAGGGCATGAAAAACAAGATTTTTTACAAATTTTTCAAAGAGATCTTCAGGTGTCCACTTGAGTGGACAGCATGCGGTTATGGTTAAAAACGAAGATATACTGTATTAAATATAAGACAATAATCAAACAGATAAAGTATGTGAATTTAACAAACTAATCAAAACAATTATATCAAATCATGTGAAACTGAAAATATAAAATATATACAACAAATATAAATTAAAAATATTGGAAAGGCTTCGTACAACTTCATACAAGTTGCACTTCGCGTATCTTTGATATCAGAACATGAGGACGTGATTCCATCAGAATTTTCTACAGACTGTCAAGGCACAACTGTGGAACCCACTCAGATGTTCCCTCCAGTGCACCAGAGTATGGAGATTTACCCTTATTAGCTGATAATTCTGATTATGTTCAAGATGGACATGCACATTTCTATCATAGCCCTCCTCTGAGAAAACCTAGCATTACATTTTTTCAATCTCATCTCATCAGTGTTGGATGTAATGCATTACAAGTAACATGCATAACACATTCAGATTACTTTTTGATGTTACAAGTAAAGTAATGTGTTACAAGTAACATGCATTACCTAATCAGATTACTTTTTGATCTAACAAGTAATTAACTACAAGTAATGTGCATTGCCTAATCAGATTACTTTTTGATGTAACGAATATATAAACGCATTACAAGTAACATGAATTACGTATTCAGATTACTTTTTGATGTTATGAGTAAAGAAACGCATTACAAGTAACATGCATTACAAATTCAGATTACTTTTTTCGATGTCAATGAAAATTACATTCTAATAATACAAATACATTTATTTACAGTAAAAAATTCACTGCAGATCAAGTTTTTAAGTTTTAACATTCCCATTATAATTATGAATTGTAGCTGAAATATAGCAGTTGATGCATGACGTCCACTACAGTGGACATGTGATTAATCAGAGTTTTCTCTCAATCTAAAATCAAAACTTGGAAAATTTTACTGTGATATGACTCATTAGATATTGCTTGAGTCTCCTAGGATAGAAGGAATGGGTGGATATTCCGGAGCAACTTGGCATGTCTGACTGACCCTTGGCCATCTTGGTTTGGAGGGGAGAAAAATCGAAACACAACGGCTTGCCCTTGGTTGCAATTTATAGGATGATGCACCAGGGTCCAATGAGGCTGATGTGCAACTTTGCCATAAAAACCCATGCAAATTCAAGAAAATGCTTTATTAATAGCTGTCCACTGTAGTGACCACTATACGTGAAAGGGTTAAAGAAGACACTTCGCAATTTGTTGTCATAAAATCATAATTACAATCATTAAGAAACATAATATATAGGCTTAAGTGTATTGTAAAGTTTTTAGAAAATATTTTTCTCATTGATATTTTATGACAAAACAGAAATTGGTTCTTGTTAAAGTACAGAAACCCAATGAAGCCACAGACCTGACCATGTTTAACTTAAAATCTGCAGATGATAACTCTAACGGCCAGATTAATTTACAGATTGCTCCAGCACAAACCCTTTCACATCTACTGCAGTCAGATTCACCCGTGTTCACTCTGAAGGAATCACTCACATGGCTGGTGCACTTGTAATGACACATGAAGGATGTTAAGAGGCTAAAAGCAGGTTTAGTACTTGCCCCATTGAAGTCAACAGGGTGCAAATTGTAAAAAGAGGATAACGGTGTAGGCAACACCGATTTTTGTCGTTCAAATTTACAAAAAAATGTGCTCAATGTTAAAATTCTCAGCATCAAACCAAGACAATTTATTAGATCAAAACCATGTTATCAAAACTTATAAGGCCTTTCAAGTATTTAAAATACATTCTCTTTGTGATCTGATGAGGCTTAGAGGATAGGATAGTTTACATACTGTAATAAAGGCTAAAAGCTATAATAGTTAATGGCTATAATAGTTAATGCACTTCACAAAATTGATAGCAAAAAAATATATATATTTTCTTTCTCATGGTATTTTTATCAATATGGTACACAATTATCCTATTGAATCGTTAGGGTCAAAAGTACTCACAAAGTAGTCCAATTACATTACCTAAAATTATTTAGATTACAGGATTGTAAATTATTTGTAAATAATATTGTAAATTATTGTAATAAATTTAATAAATTGTATTTAGATTGTAATCTAGATTAATCTAGATTTCATCACTGACTGCAATTTGTGTCATGTAATTTGGAATGAGTAACTGTGTACAATACAATACTTAAGTTATAACCAGCACTGTGATTGGAAAATCATGGAACATCATAATTGTATTTGTTTTAGTAAACGTTCTTGACTTTCTGCACAAGGTCATAATTATTTTGTTAATGAATGGATGCTCTATACCAGTTTTTAATGCTCTATACCAGTGGTTTTCAAACTTTTGAAATGACCATTTATTTATTTTTTGTTTACTTTCTATCACCTTATTTGTGGAGTAAAATGAAACTAACTCAGCTGCATATTTTTGCAGTATTTTATTTTATTGATTTATTGAATATTTTTTTTTAAATCAAAATATATTTAGCATATTTCCTTAGGCCTATATAATATTATTTTATATTATTATTTTAATTTAATTTTATTTCATTTTTATGTAAGTCCATTTTCATTAAATCATCAAGACAACCCATTTTTTAAATATTGGACGCGACCAAGGGTTTGAAACCCGCTGCTCTTTATTGGTTACATTGATTAATTTAGGATAAAAATATAAATAAATAAATAAATAAAACTCCACTCTGAAATGTGAATTAATAATGAGAATCCATCAATATTTTTCCAAATGTGTTCACTTTTGAACTAAAAACCCAGAGGAATGCTGGAAAAGTCTCAGTTAAGTAAGTTCCCTGGTTCCCTGAGTAGGGAACGGAGACGTTATTCGTCGTCACGTCGTAACTCGTAGTGACTATGAAAGGGAACACTTTATTTTGATGGTCCCTTTTGAACATTCTACTAACTATAAATAAATGTGCAGCTACATGTCAACCAACTGTAATTACAGTATTAGTAGACTATATCTGCTTAATATCTGCTAAAATTTGACTGTGATAAACCCCAATAGACATTATACTGACTAAATATATAATACATGTCAACTTATTTTTACTCTAACCTACATTTTAGTCTCTAGTCTACTTATACTCCTGTAGTACTCTAATGAGAATTAGTTCACATGTAGTTGTAACATTACTTATAATCAACAGAATGTGTTAAAGAGACCATCAAAATAAATTGAGACCAAACATTGTGTAGTCAAATGCTTTCATGATGACCATATAGCAGATTTTTTCCTTTGACACAAATTAAGAAATTAAATTACAGTCACCATGAGATATTTATAATAAAACAGAGGTAAAACATTTTTAGGATTGAGTCTTAAACCTTTTAAATAATGTATAATTTGCCTTTTATTATTATTTTTACATTAAATCTTAAAGTAACTTTGATATAGTGTAATTAAAAAACACTTCTGTGTGCCGGCGTCCTCCCACAAATTAACAAGTTTTAACATGATATTTTCAACCCTTACCTGGATATCTGATTCTTTCTTGTACTTGTATTGCATGCCTCCAACATCTTCATAACTCGACCAAGAAAAAGATCCAGCCATTTGAGAGAGCAGTGTGGTTTGTGCCAGATCAAGTTTTCTGCTTGCTCCAAAGTCTGCGATGTACAGTTTATTGCTTATATCTGTAGAAAAGTAAAAATGCTCACAAAAAATGTAACACTTAAAATGATATCCACATTATCATATGCTCATGCATTTTAAATGAAAATTTCTGCTGATATTACAGGATAATTATAGCTATGGCTAATCCACAGACTGCTCTTACCAAACAAAATATTTTCAGGCTTCAGGTCTCTGTGCAAAATTCCATATGAATGCAGTTCCTGAAGTCCTTGCAGTAACTCCTGGCAGATCTCTAGTCTTCGATTCTCTATCAGGCTTTTTCTTTCAGGAAAATCCTTGTTTTCAATCAGCTCCATCAGACTATATTCACAAAGAGGTGACACAAAATAGGCAAAGTAAGTGTCTTCCAACACTGAAATGTGTTGCAGAAGGTGCTCTGCTTGTAAATTTTTTGAACTCAGGAAATGAGCCATTTCCAATTCAGTTTTGGAAACATGTTTGGCAACTCGTTTCACTGCAACTTTGCAGTTGTTGAAGACTCCTGGGAAAATCTCAGCAGCATTGCATCCATTTGCAATCTTCATTTCTGTGTTGATAACAAGGTCATCCATTTTCATCAAACCAGGCTTTAAATCAAAGTTTTCAAATGAATTCTTCCATCGTGATTCCTGTAAAATGCAAAAAAGCAAAAGCATATTGAAATGTAAGAAATGTTTTACAGTGTATATAGTTATTAGTAAACTCAGCTGAAGGAACAGACCTCTCTATATATATTTACCATATTTTCCTTGATCTCTCTGAATGTGGAAATACTGGTTTTCTGAAACAAATTACATTAAAAGCAATCATTAATGTAGTTAACATGAACATATAATGAGCACCACTTTTACAATATTTCTTAATAGTATGTAATGTTAATTTCAACATTTAGTAATGCATTATTAAAATCAAAAGTTGTATTTATTAACATTAGTTATTGCGTTGTAAATGTACATGAACAAGCAATGAACAGCTGGAGTTTAATTAACTTACATTAACAAAGATGAATAAGTATTGTACCAAATGTGTTGCTTTTAGATCATGTGAATTAAGACATTAACTAATGTTAACAAATGAAACCTCATTGTGTAAGTGTTACCTAAATAATTAGCTTTTTTAAAGGTAAAAATTGTACAGCAGTATTGTTGAGGATAAGAGAATCTTGTAACACTTTACAATAAGGTTTCATTAGCTAGCATTAGTTAACAAACCAATAATGAACTGCGCTTATACAGCATTTATTAAACTTTGTTAATGTTATTTTCAACATTTAGTAATGCATTATTAAAATCAATTAGGTAATACGTTGTAAATGTACATGAACAATCAATGAACAGCCGGAGTATCATTAACTAACACTAACAAAGATGAATAAATATTTTACCAAATGTATGGCTTTTAGTTCATGCAAATTAATACATTAACTAATGTTAACAAATGAAACCTTATTGTGTTACCATATAAAAACTATATAAGTGTTACCTCAATAATTTGCTTTTTTAAAGTAAAAATTGTACACTTAAACAGCATTTATTAAACTTTGGTTATTGTTAATTTAAAAATGTACTGATACATCATTAAAATCATAAGTTGTATTTGTTAAAATTAATAACACACTGTGAAGTAACATGCACAAACATTGAAACAGCTGGATTTTAACTAATATTAACAAAGATTAACCAATACTGTAACAAATGTATTGGTCATTTAGTACTAATGTTAACCAATTAACCTTATTGTAAAGTGTTAGCAAGTTTTCCTCACCACTTGATAAAATAATGAAAATAAGACACCAACAAATAGAAATAGAAGTTTAAATACCTGTCTCCATGGGCAGTTAGGATCTCCGTAGTCGTATAAAATTTCTTCTCCTGCATTGATTTTTGTTAACGCAAATGCACACAGATGTGGTCTTTTCTTTTCATCCATTATCTATTGGTTACAAAAGCACACAAACACACAAATGAAAACAACAAAAACATCATTTGAAAAGTCGCCTAGTTTTTAATAATGTCAAATAATGCTACAAGATGAGGCTGTATAAAAGGTGTAATTGAAACAAAGAATAAGAATACATTAAAGACAGACTTACTATTTTAATTTTGCTGTTTGGCTTGATGTGGTCATCATTTATGAATCGTCCTAGTCTTTCTGTATCTTGACTGCCATCAACACTGTGTGGTGAAATATTTTAAAAACACTTTTGAATTGTCATAATGGTATTATATTTCATTGGAACATTCATTAATTTAATCTTACCAGTAAGATTGTTCCTGAAAGGAGTAGAAATACAAAAATGCTGCATTTTCAGCTGAGTAGTCTTTGAACAGGTTCTCTCCTTCAGATCCAGTGATGTGTCTTCCAACATACTCCAACAGGAATTCACCTGGCTCAATGTGTTTTGTGGCAATTACTCCAAAACCTAATAAATAGTATAAATACAAGTAAATTAATAGTATGATAAAAGATTCATGAAGTTATTCAGGTTGTCTAAATTATTTTCAATGGTATTGTTACTTCGAAAACAACTGTATCTACATCTTTATAAAAGTGTAAAAAAAATAATAATAATAAAAAAAAAAAAATCAGATTTTCTGTCTGAAAAAATCAGACACTAAATATTCATCATTTCCATTATTACACAGGCCCCTCACATTCTAACTGGCAGTTACTTACAAATAATATCAAGAGCACTCACACATTTACATAATAGTGTTTAATTTAGAGACATCAGCAGCTTATAACATAAATACTGGCAGGAAAACAGATGTAAATCCACCTTTAACTGGTCAAAGCAATCATGTTTTTTCCCCTCTTGCGTGTTTTGTTTTAACAGCCTGCTTTCTCTAGGTTCATATTTTAAACCCAACCCTTTGACATTAAAGGAATAGTTCACTTAAAAATGAAAATTCTGTCATATATACTCACTCTCATGTTGTTTCAAACCTGTATGAATTTCTTTCTTCTGCTGAACAGAAAGGAAGATATTTAGAAGAATGTCAGTAACCAGACAGTTTCTGATCCCATTGACTTCCATAGTAGGAAAAAAATTATACTATGGAAGTCAATGAGACCAGAAACTGTCTGGTTACTGACATTCTTCTAAATATCTTCCTTTCTGTTCAGCAGAAGAAAGAAATTCATACAGGTTTGAAACAACATGAGAGTGAGTATATGATGACAGAATTTTCATTTTTAAGTGAACTATTCCTTTAATTAGTGACCACACTTAGCTTTTATTTAAGTTTTGCAAAGTCATACAGTATTGATGGGAGAATTGTATGTAGTAACTTACCTTTCTCTTCACTCATGAATTGTTTCTCAAATGTGTCTTTATCTTTGCCAGAAGCAATGAAGTACAAAGCTTCTTTTTCAGGAAAAACTCTTCTGGGTCTCATTTTCCTGTGAAATATTTAAAATTATTTTATGTAGGATTACTTCATATGCAAAATAAATAAATAAATAAATAATACCTCTTTAGAATTTCATAGAAAATAAATGATTGAAAAGATGACACCGTGGGTAACAATTTAAAATGTAGTAAAAAAAAAAAAAAAAAAAAAAAAAATTACCAACAATCTGATTATCAATAATATTACCGGTAATATACATGCATATTTACATTGTAAGAGGATATCAATATTTTATAAAATTAGCATTTACAAATTATCATAAAATATATAATGTTCAACTTACCTCTTAATTTGGAAAGAAAAAACTGAGATGAGAAATGTCTCAGTGCGCTTTTTATGAGGTTCTTGGAGGTAGATACAGTCTTTAAACTATAACAGAAAGATAACTCTCCAATGTAGGAAACAATCGCGTATAGGAGCTGTCTTCCAAATGGCAAAACTGAAGTGTGAGTTAGGAACATAGAATAGATGATACACATGCTGCTATCTGAGCAGTGATTGGGCCGACGCCCACAGATTAGCCACAATTACCCATCATTACTATTGGTTCTGTTATGCAAATTTATCTGTGAATGAAATCAAACAGCCAGTTCAAAATAAGTGTATAGTCCATTGTTTTTAAATTCAGTTCAAATTGTAAACATCAGTTGGATCAGGAAAAATTCCTTTTCCTCAATTACTATTACATACATTATAATTACTCACTTTTTTTCTGTACGTATAGAGCACAGAGCACAAACCTATACCAGTGGCAGATAGAAATGATAAAGTTAATAAAGAAAAAAAGTAATTTCACACAATGTAAATAAATATAAAAATATTCTCATTTAATGTAAATCAAATGGTTATATAGGACGTAGCATTTACCATGGGCATTCATATTTATGTTGGTTTAACTTAACTTGTATAGCACATCTGAAAAGAAAGCTCATACCACTTACTTAAGAGTACCTTGTGTTGAATCACAAAAAAAAAACAACACTGCGTATTAGCTGCGTATTAGAATTGATCTCAGTCCACATTAAAACGACTGCAAACGCGGATCACGTGACCATTCACCAACACTGGGCATGTGCGTGCCGGTGTAAACCTAGAGACTTTCAAGCATAGACTGTAAAAAATGTTTTCAAACATCAAAATATCATTTATTAATATGTATTTGTGTCAAAATGACATATAAACATCTTTTCCTATTCCATTTTGCCAGAAAACGCTTCCAACACGCTTGCGTGTCGCAAGAAAAATAGGTGTCGGTTATATTTCTAGCATGCACGCGTTTACCGCGCCTGAGACGCGCCAGTTTCTTACTGTAAGAAACTGTTCCAGCGGGTGAAGTTTACTGGTACTGAATATTACCTGTGTATACTCCATGACTGGTGACACCCAATCATAGAGCCGAGCGTGAGCCTCTGCGTCATCGTTTCTAAAGTCCTCCGTTTTGACCCGTCCACTCTAAAACGCCCTCCGGAGATTCAAAACGAAAAACGGGTCGGCAGCGTTTCTAAACTTCTCCGTTTTGGGTCTCCGTTTTTGCCGTTTTAGTGTGGACGGGAGGTGCAAACGTAGCAAAAAGTCTTCGTTTTTAAACGAAAATGCAGTAGTGTGGACGGGGCCTAAGGTAAAACTTTCACAGTCTGGCCTATGTGTCTATGACATGCTGTCCTTTGAAGCTCTTCTCCATAGAAATGCAAATTGCCTGCGGGGGTATTTGGGGGGTAGGGTAGCAGTCCACCCAAGGACTGGAAAACAGCAGTGAGGAACCATCTGATCAGAGCAATTGGGATATGTTTCAATCAGCTCTGTAATTTATATACAGTCAAGTCACACCACAATTATTTATACCACTTTATACATTATAATTCTTTAAAATGTTCTAAGACAGCCCCCATTTTACCAGGTGGGGAATAAATGAGACACATATTTTAAAGGTATACAAGCTCAAATATAAAAACTGTAATACAATTGATAATAATTGATAATACATAATTTAAATATGTTTTCAGTTAAAACAGCTCAAACATGCGTCTGAGAAAGCGTTGTCTGTGAAACTGGGGGCATAGTTTTAGAGACACCAACCTCAAATTTGAATCTTAAAATATGCCATTGTTTTGTCTCAAGATTCACACCAGTAATGTTTTTTTTTTCTTTGCACATTTATAAAAGCTACTTAAATGAAAATGAAATGATAAAATGAATCTACTTTATTTTTTTATTTATTTTTTACCAAACGTTGAAGTATTAGTTCCAACCAACATTTGTAAACAGCATCGCAGAGTTGTGGTTTGAACGACAGCTCTCGATCTGTGATTTGAAGCATAGTTTCAAGTTTACATGGCATGTGGACTCAATAAATCATTATCTTTACAAAAATAAGCAAGCTGACATTCAGTACAACCTGTGTCTTTTATTTAGAATACATACAAATGTAATTTAAGTCTTTTAGTTTGTCAAGAGATTTAAAGCACCATTTTTGAAAACTGCGCAAGCTCTACTATGTAAGAACAAGCCTATGATTGAATCTGGAAATAAATCAAAATAACTGAGTGAAATTAAACACAGTCATGCCATGTACTAACATTATATGTTTGATATTTAATTTATATCAAAACATCTAGCATTAATTTGATCTCAAACAGATTCATTAAATAAATTATACAGATGATAAAGCCTACTTGTTACAACTGAACTGGTTATTTACAATGTTTTGTATAGACAGCTTAGATGAATAGCTTATTTAAAACAATTATATAGTCACCCCCAATTTTGGTGAGTGATGCATTTATGACATACCAAAAATATCAAAGTTTCTGCTCAGAAATCATTCTGAATAGGCACATAACCAACATATATTTAGAAAGCCATCACTTGAGTGTTTACAGTTCAAGACTAAAAATTTATCAGACTGTTATGAATATTGAGATATATAAGCTCAAACATAAAAACATCAAATATTAAGAATATATTTATTAAATGTATAAAATATTCTGAGCTTCAGAATATCAAATCTGAGGATGATCTCTAAATGCATTTTATGAAGCCTATTGTAAGACCAAATATCTTATTCCCCTGTAAACACTCATGTAGAGTCATTGACTCTCATTGTCATTTAGAGTCATTGACTCAACATGTCTGGTTGGTCTGGTGAGGAGAAATGGCCCATTCATGTAAATCGACGAACATTTAGCACCTTTTCAAGAGACTTAAAGGGTTAGTTCACCCAAAAATGAAAATTCTGTCAGTAATTACTCACCCTCATGTTGTTCCAACCCCATTAGACTTTCGTTCATCTTCGGAACACAAATGAAGATATTTCTGATTAAATCTGAGTGCTGGATCACTCCTCCTGCAGGCTTATGGACACCTCAACTTGCTGGCCCAGAAAATGTATTATAGACATTGTTAATATAGTACAAGTGACTCCAGTGGCTCAATCTTAAGTTTGTAAAGCGACAAGAATACTTTCTGTGCGCAAAAACAAACAAAAATAACGACTTTATTCCTCTTTTCATTTCCTTCTCTCTGGACCTCGAGGTTTTTTTTTACATAGTGTAATATAACGTAGCGGGCTATTGGGCGACTGTGGTCATGTGTGATACGTGGTGACGTGAAACACAGACGCGCTACGCTATTACACTACGTAAAAAAAATCTCTCAGATTTCATCAAAAATATCTTAATTTGTGTTCCGAAGTTGAACGAAAGTCTAATGGGGTTGGAACAACATGAGGGAGAGTAAATACTGACAGAATTTTCATTTTTGGGTGAACTAACCCTTTAATCTTCATTTTTCTTTTATTCTTATTCTTTTGTTTGAATTCAGTCATTAATGCCTGTATCCCTGTATTTTTTGCTTGGTCATCTAAATCTCTGTCATTCCACTATGCAAGAGCAATACATCTATTATCTTAAGTCTTGTTAGAAAACCAACAACAACAACAACAAAAAAAAACTGTTCTTGAATTAAAAAAAATAAATAACATGATTTTATGAAATAGGAAGCTCATGTAGAAGGTGCATTAGCTCAACAGGCAGCCTCAAGCTACATGACACAATATCATTTATTAATATTACACTCTCACTTAAAGCTCACTTTAAAACACAATTGAGTATTTGTATCATATTTCGGTCGCAATTTAAAATGGTTTCAAGTCAAAAAAGATTATTTAAATATGTTATAGGCTATTTTGCATTTTTTTATGAAGCAATGGGCTATTTTTACTCACATGCATACTGTAAACATTCTTTGTTCCTATACAATAACCAAAATCGAACGGAAATCAAACACACACAAAACAGAATAACTTGAATCCTGCATTTATTAGCTTCTTGTATCAGATGAAGAGATGTGTTTAGTTTTGTTTGTCCACAGTGTACACAGCACTGCGTCATCCAGAAGGACAGCCTTATGGTCACGTTGGTTCACCATGAGATGATTGACAGCTTTACAAACGAATCATATCGAACTGATGTCATCACGTTTGCTGACGCAAATCTGGAAGAGCAGAGTCATCGCTGGCTCTGTTAGCTGTTTGAGCTCTTCAGATTGCATAATTCAGTGGGAAATAAATAGAAATATTATTCTGTATGACGATATCATATCAATTATTTCTCCAAATGTGCGCATCATTGGCCTAATAGCCCTGGGAGATCGTGGATATTGTATGTAGGCCTATATAAACACAAATAAACTGGAGATGAGATGAATGGCTGCTGTATGAGTGATGATTTCTATTCAAGATAACGAACATTACAGATTAATTATTTTGCACTTCTGGAATAAATTAAGAAACTTATCTAACTTCAAACCAGTTTAATTATAAACAGTGGTCAAATATCAAAGCTGGGGTCTTAAACCTTCCTAATGAAGCTCAGTTTGTGCAGATCAAGTAGGAGTGTGATGTTTTAAAGAGTAATAAATAAAATAATCTGGGGCCACCAGTGATCCTTGACAATCAAGGGGTTAATTATGCCTCTGATTGTTTTACTTCTGGTATATCTGCTTGGGGAATCGAAGCATTTAATGTCTCCTATTAACACCCGGTCTCCACTAGATAAAAACAGTCTGTCAGGTCACAGCTGTAATCACCTGTGATTATCATATGTAAAGGCAAATGTATAGGAAATCGTTAACCACACATTCCAAAAGAAAAAGGTTTAAGCAGTATGTAAATGAAATGATATTGCTGTTTTTTGTAACTAAAACCACTCAATTCACACTTGTGAATTGCAGCTATTCATGGATTCACGTCTGGTTCATGATCACCCTTTTCAGTGTTTATTCTGTTATGATAAACAGCTGGATAAACTTAATTTACTATGAAACTAACCAACAAATTAGTAATTAACTAAGAAGAACTATATTAAACTAGGCATATATATTATTTACTGTGTTTTATCTTTGATCATAAGGTTAATTAATGGAAATTTAGAAATAGTGCTATCCATTTTACAAAGAGGTTTCATTTGTTAATTTACCATAAACTATAAATAAACGGTTGTAATTTTATGAGCTCATATGAATAAGTTATCTAAAATAATACACTGTGCATTAATGTGTGTATGATGTTATTGGTTAGTTCAGATAACTGTATGCATTACATAATCTAAATGAATAGAACCTTACTGAAAATGTAATCCAAAGTGATGATGCATTTAAATTGAAGTTGTGCTGCAAGATTAATGATATTAAGAAAGTACTGGTCCATGTATTGTTTATTTGGAGTTCTGCATACTTAATATAGTTCACTGTTTACACCAATACATGATATAACCCCATATGAGTTTATTTATTTTCACTTTAAAACAGATCTTGTAGAGATTACCATATTGTTGTTTTATTTTCTACCCCAGAAACAAATCTATATAAATCTATATATATATTGAATGTGTGTGTAAATATTCACTGATACACTTGGTGTCATATGGTGTTTGTTATTTCTTTGGGACATTTTAACTAAATATATTTTATTAAAACTAATCTGAAATAAATAATATGGTCTATTTCATGTGACTTTCAAAAATGTGTATTATAAGTAAGTCTTAAACTTTTTTTTTTTTTGCAGTGTACTAAGTCATAATTAAGTGTTTTTGCAACAGCATTATTTTCCAGGGTAAGCTAAGCAACAATCACCCACTTGTACATATTTGGAGGCGCCAGTTTGTTTCCAATCCCAGAGAAATTAGCATTTCTATAGCAACAGTTATCTGGAGACCCAATCACTGTCCAGAGATGGTTGGGGTTGTGGGATATAATCACAGAACATTCACTCTTTCGTGTCTTTTGGAAGTGTTTGTCTCTGTTTGAACCTTGCGTTTTTGAAGGAGGAGAACATATTCTACAACATGAGGTAAGTTCAGCATTTTGATTGATCTATTTATAAAGAAAATAAATAATTACGCTGTTACAATTCAGAATTTCAAATTGGTTTCATTAGTAATTGGTATCTTTATAATTTATATTTTTGATACTCCTTTTTGCGGATAGTTAAAATGTCTAGAAGAGTAATTTAGAAATTTAGAATAATCCTTATTTTAGACTTGTAGTACCAACAATGATGATATTGCGTATATTTAAAATCATAATGGTCAATTTAACAAACATAAAAAACAATGTTTTACCAGTTATTCTACAGATGTTGCAACTGTTAAACATGTTTACGATTACTATTTTTTTACTTTCCTTGTTTTTTTTTTGTTTTGTTTTTTTTAGAAAAGTCAAGTCAACAGTTCATGTTGTTCAACAAGAACACTTCATCAGAGAATCCACTACTCAAAAGAAAGGTATGTTTCTGCTCAACCTATTGAACTATTTTAAAATGTTTTATTCAAATAGATTTTAACATTTACAATAATGCATGTAGTGGCAATCTCATTTCAAAATACACAAATGTTTAAGTGTTATTGTATGTTCGTTTGAAAATTGTAGATGTTTAAATCATGGTCCAGCCCTAGATTTTAAGATTGTGAGTTGTGCCTTTCCATGTTAAAGAAAGGCCTTAAATGTATAAAGTTTATTGTGACGCAGCTAATTATATTTTACAACAAATTCTAGAGCAATTGTGTGACTTCCCAATTGTGTGCTGCATAGTTAATCATTTGTATTGTAATCCTTTTATCAGGTGTGCACAGAGTTTGGATTATTGGTGACAGTTACATTAGACGTGGCGAAAAGCGAGCAAGAGAGACCATAGGCACCAATCTTGGAGTGGCTTCCCAGGTCCAGTGGTTTGGCAGGGGAGGCATGTGTTGGGGAGACCTCCTTCCCTTCTTCCAACAGTGCCTTAAAAGAAGGACTGCTCCGAATGTGCTAGTGATTCACTGTGGAGGCAACGACCTAGGACGTGTGAAAAGTGTGCTGCTTCTCAAAGCAATGAAGAGGGACCTACGTGACCTCAACAGACAGTTTCCCCAGATGAAAATTCTGCTGTCTTCAATAAACCAAAGGCGCCACTGGAGGCATGCCCCCCCGGGAAAGGTGGACAAAGTGCGAAAGTTTGTGAACAATGTGATGGCTAAGTTTGTTTTGTGTGTTAATGGGAGCATTGTACATCATCCACACATACTGTTTGAAAAGCCTGAACTATTTTTAAGTGATGAGGTTCATTTAAGCCCTAAGGGAAACGATGTTTTTTTAACTGATATTGGCCATTGTCTGAGACACCACAACCCATAAAATTGGTCTTTAATTACAGAAAAGAGGGTCTCAAATCATGATATCATTTTATAATTGTATTAAAATGTATACATTTTAAAAAAGAACTGCAAAATGTTTAAAATTCAAACCAAAGGAAGAAATAAAAGCATTCCCCTGACTTATTGCTGTGGTTGCATTTTATTTATCTAGTCTAGATCATTGTTGATATTGTAAATTAATAATTGGTGAGAATAAAATTAAAATTCTGTATTATTTGTTGATATGGAACTGTAGCTAGAGAGAAAAAATTAGGGACTGCATAAAAAAGCATATAAAATATATTTAAAGAGAGTGCGTTAAACAAGAAAAATAATATTATGAATGATAAGAAGCTTCTTCTCACATCTGCTTTTGAGCTATTGCTGCCAGGCCGTCTGTAATTTTTACCCCATTGTGTGGAAAACAGATTCAAATTAGCCTGGCTAATGTCAGACCAAGTCTCTTTTGAGCCTTGGTCTGGGAACCACGTGTTAATTTTCTCGTATTTGAGGCGTGGTTCACGAATGCCCAGAGCCGTTTATTGGGCGCTATGAATGTCTATCAAATGCGCCTGTACGTAGCTCATAGCCAATCGTTTCAATTATACCAGATGACGTATGTAGAGTGACAGAAATTCGACGAGGAAAAATACGATGGGTCAAAGATTTATTTGTACACAATGGCGTGAATATTACTGTTTGTGCAAGATAAACATGAGGGTAGAAGGTAACGTCGAGTCTGATGCCATGTTGGATCCATAGATATAAACAAACTGCTTCGGTGTCATCATCGTCTTGCTGCTCCCTCCCCATTCTGCGATTGGTTCCCTTTTTCATTGGAAAATCTGGTCTATGGTAGCCTGACGTCATCATACTCAGATTCTAGTCAGAATGTGAGTCTGATACTGGTCCATTGAACTTTGATTATGGGGCGTGTTTCAACCGAACTAGGAAAGAAAATGTCTCTGCACTCAATTGGATAGACCTACAACCAATCAGAGCAACGGAGTAAGTGACATATGTTTTTCATTCATGTTTCCAGTTGACAAATGCCTTGATCGCGGTTCTCTGTTCCTCTTTTAAAATGAATGCGCTGTCGATATCGTCTATAACAGACGCGATGGCGGAATCTACACATGATGTTTCATACAGAAAGTTCGGGAGAAGCTCGTTCAAATAATCAATCCAATCAACTTGTCATCAAACGATTGCCATGCCTACCTTATCAGCATGAAAGGAAGCATATATTTATTCACTCACCTAACATTCCTTGACAGTTTCAGCATCCCCCCAATCACTCTCGGCTTGTTCTTCCACAGCCTGGAATATGGGGGGAGTACCCTGGGTTCGGGCCGAATACCGAGCCCGCCCTCTCCTCGGACAGCACCCCAAATATGCATTTATTCTTTCTGACTTATTTATAAGTGTGAAATCTAAATTCTCCAGAGGCAGTCATCTTTTCTTTTACTGTCTATGCATCTTTGTTGTAAACGAATTCAGCCGGCTAGGTCTATGATGTCCAAACTGCCTAGCAACGTGAATAAAATCGCGCTGTGAGCAAGGCAGCATGGGGAAACCCAGGCTAGATTCAAATGGTCTTTCATAAAAAAAATAAAAAAAATAATCTAATATTTAAAATTTTTGATAACTGATGGTTTGATCATTCTATTTTTTTTTTATACTTTTTATGTTTGTCTTGCATATTGGTCTCTGATGCCTGTGTGAACATTGTATAATTAGACACACACACACACACACACACACACACATACATTTATATATAACTCAGGCTTTACCTTAATGTTAATAAGTGTTTCCTGAAACATTCTTAGTTAAGAATACCTTCTGTAAGTCATTCGTTCGTGGTTGGTCTGGAGCACTCTTAGCTATACCTTATCACTGTTGACAGTTCATTACGATAGTGGCCACCACTGTTTCTTTACATCTCAGTCTATACGAATATAATTCTGCTAATTAAAGTGTTTTCATGCAAACAACATTGTCATAACACTGAAGTGATTTTATGTTGTTATTAATTATATTATCCAAAGTTTTATCAACTGGCAAACCATTAGGCAGTAGATAGCTGTAAGAGTATGTTTAAACATCCAAACACCAAAACCTTGTGCTTTTGTAAAATAAAGATCTGCCTTTGTTTCAACTGTCTCTGTATCTGCGAGAATCTTTCTGAAACTAATAAAGTTTAAACAATGGCCTATTATCACACAAACATTGTGCAGAGGCCAGCTATGCAAAATTGTAAATGCCCCCAACAATGACTTAAAAATAATCAACAAAGGCTATAGTACAGTAGCCTACGTTACACTGAGATTTCATGTAGGAGCGGGATTTGAATGCTTGGGCAGTGAGCGATTGAGTGGAGCGCATTGGCATAGAGTGGAATATTGAGCGGAGCACACATGCTGAGTTATAACTATATATTCAGGATTTACATTTATATATTCAGAGTTTTAACTATATATTCAGGATTACATTTATGTATTCAGAGTTATAACTATATATTCGGGATTTACATTTATATATTCAGAGTTATAACTATATTCAGAGTTACATTTATATATTCAGAGTTTTAACTATATATTCAGGATTACATTTATGTATTCAGAATTATAACTATATATTCAGATTTACATTTATATATTCAAAGTTATAACTATATATTCAGAGTTACATTTATATATTCAGAGTTATAACAATATATTCGGGATTTACATTTATATATTCAGATTTACATTTATATATTAAGGGTTATAACTATATATTCAGGGTTACATTTATATATTTAGGATTTACAAATATATTCATAGTTATAACTATATATTCAAATTTACATAGAATTATTTCCTGTTTGGCCCCCCATAATATGTATACACACACACACAGTATATATATGTATATATATATATATATATATATATATATATATATATATATATATATATATATATATATATATATATATATATCGCTCTACACTGACCAACAGTGGACTTCTGCCTGCATTGGATCTCTGTGTGTGTGTGAACAGTTTAATTATTTTGTAACTATAACTATAAGTTATATTATATATCTTTTTTATATATGCAGTCCCTAACAATTAACTTGCCATTGCATACACACATACACACATACATGTCTATATTACTAACATAGGGGACTATCGCTCTACACTGACCAACAGTGGACTTCTGCCTGCAATGGATCTGTGTGTGTGTGTGTGAACAGTGTCTTTATTTTGTAACTATAACTATAAGTTACATTATATATCTTTTATCTATATGCAGTCCCTAACAATTAACTTGCCATTGCATACACACATACACACATACATGTCTATATTACTAACATAGGGGACTATCGCTCTACACTGACCAACAGTGGACTTCTGCCTGCAATGGATATGTGTGTGTGTGTGAATAGTGTCTTTATTTTGTAACTATAACTATAAGTTACATTATATATCTTTTATCTATATGCAGTCCCTAACAATTAACTTGCCATTGCATACACACATACACACATACATGTCTATATTACTAACATAGGGGACTATCGCTCTACACTGACCAACAGTGGACTTCTGCCTGCATTGGATCTGTGTGTGTGTGTGTGAACAGTGTCTTTATTTTGTAACTATAACTATAAGTTACATTATATATCTTTTATATATATGCAGTCCCTAACAATTAACTTGCCATTGCATACACACATACACACATACATGTCTATATTACTAACATAGGGGACTATCGCTCTACACTGACCAACAGTGGACTTCTGCCTGCAATGGATCTGTGTGTGTGTGTGTGAATAGTGTCTTTATTTTGTAACTATAACTATAAGTTACATTATATATCTTTTATCTATATGCAGTCCCTAACAATTAACTTGCCATTGCATACACACATACACACATACATGTCTATATTACTAACATAGGGGACTATCGCTCTACACTGACCAACAGTGGACTTCTGCCTGCAATGGATCTGTGTGTGTGTGTGTGAACAGTGTCTTTATTTTGTAACTATAACTATAAGTTACATTATATATCTTTTATCTATATGCAGTCCCTAACAATTAACTTGCCATTGCATACACACATACATGTCTATATTACTAGCATAGGGGACTATCGCTCTACACTGACCAACAGTGGACTTCTGCCTGCAATGGATCTGTGTGTGTGTGTGTGAATAGTGTCTTTATTTTGTAACTATAACTATAAGTTACATTATATATCTTTTATATATATGCAGTCCCTAACAATTAACTTGCCATTGCATACACACATACACACATACATGTCTATATTACTAACATAGGGGACTATCGCTCTACACTGACCAACAGTGGACTTCTGCCTGCAATGGATCTGTGTGTGTGTGTGTGAACAGTGTCTTTATTTTGTAACTATAACTATAAGTTACATTATATATCTTTTATCTATATGCAGTCCCTAACAATTAACTTGCCATTGCATACACA
>CM040805.1:149052-191552 GCA_022829025.1 Squalius cephalus
TGCGCGAGCCACGAGAAAACACTGTATCCGCGCCACTGATCGCAGCGGCAACGAGCACTTTGATCACTTGATTTAAAAAAACACATTTCAGCGCTAGATCGTCTCTTATTTAACAAACGAACTAAATGAATGCTTTGCTGGTTAACTGGAGATGTTTTATTATTGGATCATTCGTGCCGCGAGATGTTTTATAGGGGGCGGTAAAAAAACGTCAGGCACCGAAATCAGGCACCAAAAGTTTCGTTCTTATTCGGTCTGGTTACTACCGTTTACGTCGAAACCGGTTCCCTATTGGAACCGGGTTTCGGTACCCAACCCTAGTGTTTACTGAGTTTGGTCTTTTAATACCACTGCTTTAAAGGATTAGTTCACCCCAAAATGAAAATTTCCTAATAATTTACTCACCCCAATGCCATCCAAGATATCTATGTCTTTCTTTCCTCAGCGGGAGAGAAATTGTGTTTTTTGAGGAAAACATTTCTGGATTTTTCGTCTAACAATGGACTCCATTGGTCACCATCGTTTTTAAGTCCAAATCAATGCAGTTTCAAAAGTCTTTGAAGTGTTTAAACGGGCTGTACGCCATCACAGCTGAAGAAGAGGTTGTTATCTAGCAAAACGATAGGTCATTTTCAATTTTTTAAAAAATAATTTATAGACTTTTTACCTTCAATAGTTCGGATTGAGCTGATCAACAAACGGACAGGGAACTACGTCATCACGTGAAAGGTCACGCCGGCGCCGCTCCACTGTTTACAGTGCGACCGTACTAGGAGGATAGTTCAAATAGTATTGTTCAATATCGTCTGCCATCATTGTTTTACCTTTTTTTTTGTTAAAGAGCGTTTGTCTCGTTTGTCTTAGTCTTCGTACGGTCGCATTGTAAACAGTGGGGGGGCGGTACCTCTGCCGGCGCCGACGTGACCTTTCAACGTGATGGCGTAGTTCCCTGTCCGTTTGTTGATCAGCTCAATCCGAACTATTGAAGGTAAAAAGTCTATACATTTTATTTTTTATTTTTTAAATGACCTATCGTTTTGCTAGATAACAACCTCTTCTTCAGCTGTGATCGCGTACAGCCCGTTTAAACACTTAAAAGACTTTTGAAACTGCATTGATTTGGACTTAAAATCGATGGTGACCAATGAAGTCCATTGTTAGACGAAAAATCCAGAAATGTTTTCCTCAAAAAACATAATTTCTCTCCCACTGAGGAAAGAAAGACATGGATATCTTGGATGGCATTGGGGTGAGTAAATTATTAGGAAATTTTCATTTTGGGGTGAACTAATCCTTTAATTCATTAAGCAACGTTAAGCATTTTCTACTGGTTTTCATTGGGAGGAAAACGCTTAACATTTAATATTATAGATGCTCAACCAATAAAATGACTCCTGTGTGCCCCCATCCTGCCCTGCCCTGCCTCGCCTCGCCTTGCCTTGTCTTTTGTTTTTGAAAATCAGAAAAATGAATATCAAGATGTGTATTTAACCCTAACCCTAACGATTTCTGAAGCTAGGTATTTTAGTAAAAGTGGGAGGGGCGCCCCGCCCTCTACCACTATAAAGTCGAGAGGGACCACGCCCTCGAGCACTATAAAGTCGAGAGGGACCACGCCCTCGAGCACTATAAAGTCGAGAGGGACCACGCCCTCGAGCACTATAAAGTCGAGAGGGACCACGCCCTCGAGCACTATGAGGAAGAGAGGGAACAGAGACAGTTGTCATTCTAATTCACCTGATGAGGAACCTTGTGGAAAGTTCGAAACGCGTCGTGAGAGTATGCCTGAATGACTCAAAACCGTAAAAATTAGTACAGCTAGCCATCATTTGGGTGTGTGTGATGTAGCAGAGCTTTGGAAAATTTTCTCTTTGCCCATACAGGTCTTGAGTTGGTTAAAATGGCCGCCATCATTATTGTGGATGATGTTGATGTTGAACCTTGTTGGTATAAACCACGGCAATATAGCCCGTTTGAATATAGCACATGACCTGTCCCACTTTAATGTCCTTGATGGTGACCAAGGTTTCGTGTTTGTGCTCTTGCAAAAGTGCATTAGTAAGGTCACTGAAGGGCTGAACATCGATGTCATGTTAACTCTGACCATGTTTGGCCAGAAAAATGACGATATCCTGGATTTGAGTGCATTTGTGAATACCGAGTTAGTTGTGTCTGTGTCTTTGCACACAGCATGCACGGTCCACGCTACAGACCCTAGGGTCACTTAATGTGGTCAAGGTATGGTGTGCAGGAGGTGGTGGGGAACAGAAGGAGTCTGTTTTCAGCTCTGGCAATGAATGAGACTGCCAACTTCTCCTCCAGTCTTGACCACAGGGATATCGATATCTCCAGGGCACTTCAGGGGGTGTTTAGGGAGAGTGAGCTCGGATACACACTCACGTTTGTACAGATGTATACTACTACACCCCACAACAGTCTTCCAAAGGTCAGTGTGCATCCAGTTAGTGGGTGCTTGGTGACCTGTGGAGCGTGTCCCCCAAGGCACCTGAGGAGTATGTGGACTAGGGCAGACACATATCTGACGTACATGTCAGATACGTGTCTGAAGTTCGGGCCTACTGTTAGGGCTCGAATTGAGCAGGTTGCTCTCTTTGAGGGAGAGACATACCATACAATGGACAGTGAGTCCACTTTCGATGAGGAGGTGTTGGACAATTTGCTGAGGAACAAGCCTTTGCTTGTTCCTTTCACTGATGTTGCTGCTGATGCTGGGGTCATGTGCATTGTCCAGAATGTGGCCAAGCACATGGTCAGTAAGCTGAGGTCACTTTTTGAAAACAACACAGGAAAAGGAGGCTATGACCAGACATGGGCGGCATTTCAGTGCGAGCTTGGTCTGGAAGAGCTGTTCTTCGGCCACCCATTCTCCCCATGGGATTATCATTACAGTCTCATCTGGGCACCATCTCCGACCAGAGCAAAAGCGTCACATGTGTGCGTGGATTTGCCCCTACCAGCAGTGCAAGTGCTGGACTTGCTCCACCTCCGCTGTATCACTGGACGTCTAACGAGACGCAGCAGAGCAGAATCGAGCGGCTGTTCAGATTCTCAGAAGCGGTCAGTGCTGGCATGGTTGGGGCAGAGCTGGTCATGCTTCTGCTCTGCGATCTATTTGATCGGAATGATCCGGGCAATAATTACTATGCAAAACAATCGAATTTTCGGCACATTCTGCTTGAGTCACATGACTACTGTTAACTCACTCCTAGATCAGTAGTTGAAATCTGAATTAGTATGTTCTGTGATTTTTAAAGAGCATTTTTTGATTAAAAGTTGTAATTATGCAGTAATAATACATTACCAACTAATTTTTACCTTCAATTTATTATTATATATGTAATTATGATTTTTGGAGCATTAATATTCATTGTATGATCATTAAAACCTATAATTTTTTTTTTTAAATGCATATTTTTTGGTTAAACTGAACTGAGTTTGAAGAGTGTGGGAACATCGTCCAGACTGCAGCAGTTAGTTGGTGTGTGGAGGCTGAAGAGAGAGGTTGTGTGGTTTTATACAGTGTAAATTGAGTGAATTAGAGACATGTCAGTGCTTTTTGACACTGGAAAAGTGAACTCAGACAACATTTTGTCTGCTGTGTCACGGTTTCCTGGATTGGAGGAGTTTTTACACGACGAGGATGTAAAAATCCCCATTCACTGCACCAGTGCTGACTGTGAGAGTCTGTACTTCAGATATGATACTGATGGGGTGGTGGTTCAGCTGAAGGAGTTGTGTGGGGTGGTTGGACGTGTCCATTACGTGTTCCTTCCTGAATTTCATGCACACATGATGAATGAGCATTTTGAAATTCTAAGGAAGCACATTAAACTGAGCACTCTAACACAGAAGCATGTACGTGCGCTGCACAGCTGCAGTGGCTGGGCGCTGGGCCATGTGGAAGGGGGGTATTTTTTGAACATTTCTGTTGTGCCAAAAACTAATGGTACAATAGAGGATATGTTCATGGAGAAATATACTGCCAAGTGTAAGACTGCAGAGATTTTGAATGCAGTTGTAGGGGAGTTTAAGTCTGCACTGCGTGCAATGGCACCACGACCTGTCCCACTTTAATGTCCTTGATGGTGACCAAGGTTTCGTGTTTGTGCTCTTGCAAAAGTGCATTAGTAAGGTCACTGAAGGGCTGAACATCGATGTCATGTTAACTCTGACCATGTTTGGCCAGAAAAATGACGATATCCTGGATTTGAGTGCATTTGTGAATACCGAGTTAGTTGTGTCTGTGTCTTTGCACACAGCATGCACTGTCCACGCTACAGACCCTAGGGTCACTTAATGTGGTCAAGGTATGGTGTGCAGGAGGTGGTGGGGAACAGAAGGAGTCTGTTTTCAGCTCTGGCAATGAATGAGTCTGCCAACTTCTCCTCCAGTCTTGACCACAGGGATATCGATATCTCCAGGGCACTTCGGGGGGTGTTTAGGGAGACTGACCTTGGATACACACTCACGTTTGCTGGATTTTATTCCCCTAACCCTGTTATCAGCATCCAAATATAAAGAGTTATTGGTTATCGGTATCGGCCAAAATGTCCATTTCGTGCATC
Organism: Squalius cephalus; assembly: GCA_022829025.1. Lineage (NCBI taxonomy): Eukaryota > Metazoa > Chordata > Actinopteri > Cypriniformes > Leuciscidae > Squalius > Squalius cephalus. Next base: position 153,639 of record CM040805.1, read on the forward strand.
ACTAGTTTGGACTTAGTAGGACCCTTTGAGACGGCAGCTTATGACTGTAAATACGCTACTATGCTGACAGACCATTAATGCCAAAATGGCCTGAAGTTGCATTTACGCCTAACATAAGGACATCTGTGCTAAGTGGATTTCTGAAGTCTGTTTTCCGCAGACATGGAAACCCTGAATATCTGGTAACAGATAATGGACCACAACTTACCTCTTCAGTTCTTTCCGCTTTCTTGGACGAATGGAAGATTGCGCACACCATAATGTCAGTGTGCCATCCTGCGGCCAATGGGGCTCTGGAAAGATTCAGTGAGGTTCTTAAGGACTGTGTGCAAATAGCCATTCTACAGAAGCAAACCATGGAAACAAGCAAACAAGTCTTGGACTTTTGCAAACCTAGCGTTCTTCTCCACATGCAGTGACTGGTGTTTCAACATTTGAACTGTTGTACGATGGAAAATAACCAAACTTACTGTGTTTACACCTCACTCCAGTAACACATGGGACCAGGAAGTCAGACAACAAGTGTCCATTCATCAGAACATAATTAAGGAATACACTGATGTGAAACGAGGGCCTCGGGTGCATACATTTCAGGTGTGCAATAGTGTGTGTATGCAAACCAACGCATGTTCCATTAAAAGTTCACAAATAGAGAAACTAGTGGGCCCAAGCACATACGGATTGGCAGATGGAGGACTGTGGCGTTCTTCTCACTTGTCTTTGGTTTCAGAGGTCTTGAAGCTGACCTCAGATCAGACTGCCACTAATGTGTCATTGCCAAACACTGAAAGAGCAAAAAAAAAAAAAAAATACATTCTGTTCGACAGCGCAAACCACCTTTTTGTCTGACAGATTATGAGAGTAAATAAGAGTATACAGACAGTGATTTGAATTACTGACTGTATGTATGTATAGCACAGATGGAGATTGAATATAGTCATATTATCATGCTGTTATTCTATTGAATTGAAGTGAATTACAGATGCTTAAGCTACTGCCTTATTACAAATTAGTTCCTTTGCAGTAGTTATGCTTTTTGGTTCATATTGAAATTAAGAATTGTTTTGAGTTAATTGGTACTAAGTGAAATTGTTTTATGTAATGGGGGAGATGTGGTGTCCTGTAATTCAGTACAATACTTACTGAGACTACAAGGGGGAAGTAGTAGGTATGACAGATTTTCTGAATTGCTAAAACATATTTCTTGAAACCATCACCCACTTTCTCAAAACTTTAAATACAAAACCAAATCTTCAAACCACATTCAGAAAACATGTTCTGTCAAAATCAAACAATTGTCTTAAAACTATTTTATCTGTGCTCAAAATCAAATAATGCTTTCAAATTCTAGTTAAAAATTATTTTTTTAAAAATCCGTAAAAAAAAAAAAAATATTCTAGTACGTTAAAAAAAAAAATCCGTCAAAAAAAAAAATAATTTCTGAAAAAAAAAAAAAAATTCTGTAAAAAAAAAAAAAAAATGTCGAAATACTTTCGACTTTTAATTAAAGTCGAAATGTTTCGAGAATAAAGTCGAAACGTTTCGAGATTAAAGTCGAAATGTTTCGAGATTAAAGTCAAAATTACAAACGCAGCCTCATTGACGTAACGTGAAACACAATACAGCCCTGCGCCAGCCGCCAGTGTTGAACAGGGAGCCGAAAACTTTCACGATCCATCAGGTATGCTTAGTAGCCTACTACACTACAACTCTTTTAGTCAACCTTTACACATTTGTGTAAATGTAGTTTGATGGCGTTGCACAAGGTAGCCTATACGGTGGCGTTGCGGGTAAACTGTATTGCACTAACGTTAATGCCGCAATCGTGTGGGCTACCTTAATTGCCTTTTATGTACAGAAACATCACTAAACAAGAGACAAAATTAAAATATAAAACGTAGTTATCAGATTATCTTAAAGTTCATGAAACAAATAGGCCTACAGGAGTTTTCAAACTGCGGGCGCCTGTTAGTGAGTCTCAAGAATGATTATAGCCTACGGAACTATGATTGTGAATATAATTAAATAAGCCCCTTTATCAATATTATCATATACATTAATATCTGCTCAGTTCTACCACTTTAGCAATTAAAAATTTGTCATAAAACCATGACAAATCATAACATTTTCATGGAGCTCTTTGCCTGTTTGCCTTTTGTCAACCTACACCACACCGTGACACTATTAATCATATCCCAGAATCCAGAATCCAGAATCGGTCCGTCTTCGCCGGCCAAAAGTGGTCAGCGCAGACCACAACGATCTGCCCAGGTCTGTCGGTCCTGGGCGAGCCTCATCCAATTGTGTCCCAGATCTTGTCGTAGCGAGTCACGCCATCGTGTTGCAGGGCGTCCACGTGGCCGCTTGATGTCGATCGGCAACCAGACGGTGACTTCGCGCGTCCATCTTTCGTCCGTCCGCCGCATCAGGTGCCCGGCCCAGCGCTTCTTGGCCTTGTTGGCCAGGTCCACCGCGCCGTCCACCCTGGTCATGGCCCGCAACTGCTCGTTGCGAACGTGGTCGGTCTGTTGGACCCCGATCATGCGGCGCTCGATTGCGCGTTCAGTCACGGCCAGCTTTAGCCGGTCGGCCGCCGTCATTGTCCAGGTCTCAGCCCCATAGAGCATGGCCGGCAGGACGGTGCTGTTGAATAGGGCAGCCCTGATGTCCGGGTCAATGGCTCTGTTGTTGGCCGTCTCGGCAATTGAGCCGAAGCTGACCCAGGCTGCTCGGCGGCGTCGTGCCAGTTCTCGGCCAATCTTGTGGTCGATGGTCAGCTCCTGGCCCAAGTAGATATAGCTATCTACTTGCTGGAGCTGATGCTGGTCGACATGGAGGGTGGTGTCGGCCACCTGGTCGTTGCGCATCCACTTAGTTTTGGCCAGATTGATTTTGAGGCCGAATCGGGCACCAGCCTGGTTGAGCTGGTCAAGCCGCTGCTGTACATCGACCGCCGAACAGCCTATCAGCACGATGTCATCGGCAAAGCGCAGGTGATTGAGCCAGCGGCCGTTGATCTTGATTAATGAAATTAATCATATAGACTCTTTATTAGTTGCTGATGCAGTAATAATTCATTAATGGTTTAGTTCTTCATGAGTCATACATTAACTCATGATTATCTGTGCATTAGTTAAGTAGAATTAATGCATATTAGTGCACCCGTATTGTAAAGTGTTACCAATCAATGAAATAAAATTACATGTATTTATCCAGATTATGAGGCTTTTTTGACATGCAACGGGTCAACATTTTTTAATACCTCTGTTTTCCCTCTATTTTCCCCACTAGCCTTATCAATTATTTTTAATCTATCCTATTCTAAAACAACTCTTTTGTGCTCTACTTTGCAGACCCATGATGGAGGAAAATACAGATGTTTTCAATTTCCTGAGAAATCGAGGCATTTCTGAGGAAGCAATTACAGTTATGGAACAGCAAAAGGTATGGTGTTTTGGATGTTTGTATAAATCACTAGGCACACTGAATATGCTCTTACTAGCTAATAGAAAGGTTAACAAGGTTAACACAAAGCACTCACATTGCTTCATAAAATTTCAAGTTTAAACCACTGGGGTCACATGGATTACTTTAATGATGTCTTTACTACCATTCTGGGGCTTAAAAGTGGTTGTTGCATAGCCGTCAATGGAGGGACAAAAAGATTTCTCTCAGATTTCATTAAAAACTATTTTCATTTTTGGGTGAACTAATTCTTTAATATAAAAAAATAATAAGAACACAAATGTTTATTAAAATGTATTTTATTTTTAGCATTATGTTAAAAGACCAGTTCCTGTCAAGTAAATAATAACATAACATTCTGAATTTTTGTAATATCCATTTAAACATGCCTATTACTGTATGTAATTTGAGTGACGAGATTTTACATTCGGTTCTCTTCTTTAACCCTCTGGGGTCTGAGCTGTTTTCTGGGCCTGGAGGTGTTCTGACATGCTCTGACATTTGTGCTTATTTCTGTTACTTGTGACATTTTCATGGCTAAAGTCTGATTACACTGTATTCAGCACAAACTCTGCTACAATAATATATCAGCAGCAAGTATATAAAAGTTTGTAGTTTTGAGATAATGACATTTATGCGTGGTTTGTGAAAAAACAAAAAAAAATTCTCACTGAAATAAGCTCATGAAACCCATACTGATTATTTCTTCATAAGACTTTTGAAAATTGTATCACGTAGCCTAGAATATTTGCTTCAAAACTATGTGAAAATCATCCTGACTGCTCATTCAGAGAAGACAATATATTGATTTAAAAATTTTACGACGTGTTTTGTGTGAGAAAGCTCTATGCAAGAGGCGTGGACATCTCATTATTATGTAAGCTTTTCTCACCTGAGAAAGACAAAAGACCCTCCCCTAACGGCCCTATTAGGAGCTATCAGGCCCTGCCATTCTGAGCAACCTTGCACAAAGAATGAGGAGATTTAAAAAATAATGGCTTTTTGATTGTTTTTAATGTATTTACAACACAACATAATGACAAAAAAAACATTATTTAACACACTGAACTAAAGACAGAGACTTGAACTGTCACACACCTTTGTGCCATTCCTGAAACATAGTAGGCTACATACCTTTCATTTCCATGGTGTTTGATTTTTCACTTTAGCATGTTCATGTATGGAGACTTATGTGAATGTTGAAGTCAGCAGGACTTATTCAGTGGCATCTTGTTCCTCTAAAAACAACAATAACAAAACAGCTGTGAACATGCTGATATCAAGAGAAATTATGCTGCACAATTTGGGGAATATATTTTAGATTTTTCAGGTTAAAATAGCTTTTTAAAATGTACAGAATACACACACACATATATATATATTAGCCTACTTTTACAATGCTGTGTTTTATTAGAATATAAAAACATCCTCGTGTTGAACACGTAGGCTATACAAGCACTGAAATGTTGCCTATCATTCTAGTTCACATTTCATGTTTCTGTCTACATGTACATATATGACATTAGGCTTAGTTCATGTTTTTACTCCAAACTCATTTCATAACATACATTTTAATCTGGCACGACCAGTTTAACATGTCTTACCTTAAAAATCTTCTCATCTTAAAATCGCGTTCTTCTGAGGTAAATCCGAGGTAAATTCAAGGTAAACAGCACAGCACAGCACAGCTTACATTCGTCCAAACCCGATGAAAGCAGAGAAGAGTAAGTCACGAAGTCTCTGCTTCTTTGTTTTGAGGTGATGAGGGCGTTTACAGGTCTGCGTTTCTCCGCATGGATCATTTGCATGTCAATCGCTCGTGTCGCGCGTGGGTGTGGTCACATTATAGTTAATGAGGACGCGTTTGAGAAACTGTACATGCCGCTGCTTTCGTATGGATTACTTAAAAATATAATATTTGTTTTTTATATAATTTACATACTTTAAAAATAGAGATTCCAAGCATTGTATAGACATGCGTTTCAAGTCTGTGTGACAAACATTCGCTGAGTTACAGGTCATTTTCTGTCGCGTTTCAGAATGAGTTTCACATTGAGAGAGACGGCAGAACACTCATCATGTTTATTTTCTTTGTTTTACGGAAAACACAACATTTTGTTTTTATTATGAGTGTACACAAATAAAAGAAGACATTTAACAGTTTTGAATGATGTACAATACAAGTATGTAAAATCAAAATCAACAGAGTATTTTGCACTGATATAAAAAAAAAACGTGCAGATCACGCCGGCGTGATTGCCGACCTCAGGGGGTTAATTACATGTCCTTTTAGCTGTTATGAATCAGTATGATTTTCTTGTGTCCAAAGTTAACATCCTTGTCCCTTTGCTTTCACAGATTGACAGAGAAGTCATCCTGCTTATGGAAGATGCGGAACTTGCAAAGTACCTTCCCTCATATGGTGACAGGATTGCCTTGATGAGGAGGTACCACAAACCTCAAACAAAAAAACAAGAAGCAAAGTAAAATCATGCATACGAAATATTGAAATTGGATGGCTTCACAAAGAAAATAAAGGGATAAAACAGGTCAGAGCAAGGCAAGGTGGGGGGACTAGAAAACTACAGATAAATCTTCAGGCAGGATATGATGACATACTAAAAGAAGGAAAGGCATTATTCTTTCACAATGGAGTTTCCACCAAAGGTCAAGAGTCTGATTTTGAATTCGAAGTTTGGGACTTCAAGCAAAATCTTCTCCCCAAGGATCTCTCAGTCGGAGCAATTTACAATACTGTCAAACTCCCAATATTGCGTTTCTATATAGCAACTCATGCAAAAATGAACCTGACTGAAGAGTCTAGTAAATCTAGTGATGAATCTGACCATGCTTGTGATATCTCCGATTCAGATTCGACAAAAGGTGATGACTTGTATACTCATGACTATGAGCAACTTGAGGTAAATGAGCCTCAAGACACCCTTCCTGATGTGTTCTTGGTTTCTGATGAAGAGATGAGCATACATTCCTCACAAGACCATCTTGCAAGCATTGCGCTCAATGTCAGCAGTGACCCCGAGATTACATTTGGTCCACAACACCATATTGATGGAGATTCTCTTAGTGACACAGTGATCCATGTGCCTTTTGACTCACCACAGAGTGCTCCTAATGCTTTGCCCAACAGAAATATGACCATACACTACTCAAATAGCTTCAGTGACATGATAGAGGCATTTTCTGACCACAAGATTGTCAACCATTCCTTGACAGTGAGACGTATACTTCCTAACAACTCAGAGGAAGCAGGCAGTGGTCCGGGTGTCCTTCGCGATGTGTACAGTAGCTTCTGGTCTGATTTCTATGAACACTGCACTGTCGGGACATCTGTAAAAGTGCCTTTCCTCAGGCATGACTTCAGCTCTGACAAATGGAAAGCTGTGGGGCGAATCCTTCTTAAAGGGTTTAAAGATTGCAAATACCTGCCCATTAAGCTTGCTCCACCATTTCTTGAGGAAATGATGTTTGGGGCTGTACATTCAGACCTAAAGGCAGCCTTCCTTCATTTTGTGAGCTGCCAGGAACGAGATGTTCTCAATCAAGCGCTCAATGACTTTTCCTCTGTTGACATGGATGACCTTCTGGACATCATGAACACTTATGAATGCAGGAGGAGGGAGGTCACAAAAGGCCAGATATCTCTTAGTCAAGAAGAAATTCAACAGCTATACAAAGACCTGAAGCCTACACTAAAAAAGGTGACTGGGCTGTTGAAGTTCCCAGCACAAATGTCAGAAAATCAAGCAGAGGTTGCCAACCACCTGAAAAGGTACATCAGGGAAACTGACGAAGACAAACTCTGCAAATTTCTGAGATTCTGTACTGGTTCCAATTTGGTGGTTGCTGAGGCTATTCATGTACAGTTCACCGTCCAGACAGACTTCACCAGAAGTCCCACAGTTCCGTGCTGAATTTAATTGTGTTCTGGATAGTAACATCTGGGTCATGGACATTGTATAGTAATAAACTCAGAACATCATTACTATCAATCCACACTCACAACCTCAATGCCCATAAATGCAGAATAAAAAATAAAAATAAAAAAGCATGCTCATACTTGAAAACATATCAAAGCGCAGAACACTCTTTTCACACTATTTGAGACTTTGCATGTGGTACTTGTGCAAATATCTATTGTTTACATTTTGTTTACATTGTAGTTCTGTAACATTTTATGTTAACATTCCTAGTTTATGTTGATTCAAATTAATGTATACATTGAATGTAGAATTCTGAAGAAAAATAGGTTCATACTCCAGTTGAGCAGTGTTAGAGCATGTACTGCATAAAACTCTTGTGCTGTTGAGACTTTGCACGTTAACACTGTACATGTTGTTTACATGTTCACATAATAATTCATATTTGTATTGAATGTTGTAGAATGTTTAAGTAGTAACAGAGTTAAACAACATTTCAAAAAGGTACATCAAGATTTCTTGGAAGCTTTTTTAAATGCTTCCTGCAGTCACTGTGAGATTTGCATATGTTTACTGTCCATAAACTGTTAAAAAATAATTGTTATGAAATGTTAAATCTGAATTGGGCATGTACGTTAAGTATTTTGCAAGTTTATTGCCTCTACTAGTGCACTACTAGTTTATTTTGATGAATGTTGGTTACTGGTGTACTGTAATTTCCTGTTTGTTCAAGCATACATCACAACTGTGTTTTATGAAAAAAAGGTTTATTACACTTACAGTTCAAAAAACAGCTCAATCTGATTTGAGCTCAAATTCAATTATCGGATTCATTTAATTGTAAAACAAACATTAAAAGTTGTTCTTTCTACATATTCTCTAGTATCTCAATTCTTAACTGTTCTTAAATTAAATTGTGTTCTTAAATTAAAATAAATGTGTGTACAGTTCATCTGCATGGTATGGGACGGGTCCAGATGAGCAGTTAACTCTTTTCTTTCATAAGAAGTGCACAGAACACAAAAACAGGCTTGTCACAGGGATATGTGTGTGTGTGTGTGTGTGTGTGTATTACATCAAATTTCTTATCTCCTGTCTAAGTATAATGTACAGGTTTCTGCCTTCCTCAGCATCCTCTGGAGGAAGAAGATGAAGCTTCTCCATCAACAGGCAACAAAGTTCAAACACTGTCTCATCACATGGGTACGTCAACATGTGACACTCCTCCTGGCAGTTCCGAACATCCAAAGAATTGCACTGGAAAAGATAGTCGTCTGATCCATAAAGATGAGGAGCCATATATACATTATGGATGGACGCCCATGAGGTGCCGTAATGTTCTGTTGCAAAGTAAAAAGCTACTATTATGTTTAGATCCATGTCAGAAGCAGTTCGACTTCACGAGCACAGGTCTTTACTAAAACAAAATATTACGACTTTATTCTCGTAATGTTTCGACTTTAATCTCAAAATGATAGCATTTTTTTATTTTACAGATTTTTTTTCGTGACTTTAATCTCGAAATAACTTTTTTTTTTTCAGAATTTTTTTTTTCAGTTTTTTTTTTTTTACGTTGCGGTTCAGGGCTTCCGTACTACTGTAAAGTACAATTAAAAATATTATAATAATTTCCTACCTATCTCTTGCTGCCACTGAAAAAAAAAAAAAAAATCCCTACCAACCCATGACCTCAACTGACAACCAAGCGGAACCAAACTTTTTATTTTTAGGCCCTATGAGTAATGAAGCTGCTTCAGACCAACCCATTTTATATTTGCGTCGGAGAAGCTCAGAGAAGCCGAGATCCGCCCACAAAGTTACTTGTGTCTCGCGCTTGATACTTGCGTTTCAGATCGATAAAATAGGCCCAGAGAGTCAATATTATAAACACTGCAGATCATTCAATAGACACATCATCAAAAATGGAAAACACAGAATCCAAAGCATGGAGTTTCAGATGTTGCAATTACGTAAAAAAGTATAATAATCACAATTTACTGTAGTAAAGTGAATAAATTGCATACTGTATGCACTCCAAGGGTAGTATTGTACTGAATATTGCATAGTAGGCCTGTTAAATATCTGTATATTTCAGCATGTGCATACTGTTAAAATAGTACAGTAACACAACTGCAAAAACTCTAAATGAAAAGCATGTTCCAGTCACTCAGAAGAGTTGAGCAACTGCAGAATCAGAGTCAGTGTGAGAGAGAGTCTGCCTCAGCATCATGTCTTCATGTCGAGTCCGGCCGGAGGACTTTATCCACATCACAGGCAATGTCGTCTCTGCCGGCAAAGGGGAAACCCTGTAGAGTTCCAGATCCAGCCTTGACAACGCTGACCTGCTCTTCCTCATCCTCCTCTTCCTCGTTTTCCAGCTATTATTATATTATTAGTATCAACATTCAGTACAAAATCTTGAGTCAGTTTTGGCTCTCTGAACTGACTTGTATTATGTACAGTTGGTTTGGTCACATCATTAGAAATAAGTGTGAACAATTTTGAGTCGTTGGGTATAAACGATGACAACAGTGTTGTAGTTGTGTTTAACTTTTGCCACTTGTGTTTAGTGTTTTACAACATAAGTGCATCTGTAGCACCGGTATCACACCACTTACTGCGCCACAGGACCAGTTCTAGGTTCTAAGGAGTGGGGAGCAAAAATAATTACACCAGAGACCGTTGCTTTAAATACAAAAGACCGGCAGTTTACTGAATGCAAAACACCCATAGAATATACAGAATGCAAAACAAAAAAAAATACCCTGCAGGTTCTTAATATTGAGGTAAATATAATAAATGAAAAGGTATTTCACTCTCTTTTTGTTCTTTAGTTCACCTAAGTTATTTTAGTCAGGCTAATCTAAGTTAGACCGGTCTTTTCCTAGGTTGCACCTATTTTAGAATTCCTATTTTTCTTCCTGAGTTAACTCTTTTTCCTTTCTTTTACAGGTAAGAAAATACCTTCAATTTACACAGCCAAATCAAAGTGGACCACAAGCATTTCAAGTCACATTCAAACATATGAACTCAATATGAAAATAAAAGTATAGCACCTTAAACTCAAGTTCAAGTCCAAATGGGAGTTCAATTATTCAGTTCAATCAAGAGTTTCAGTTCGATTCAGTCCAAAAATAATAGTTCAATCAGTTTCCAGTTCAGTTCAAAACCAGTTTCTGATACTCCTACCACTCTGGCAGCGAGTCACCATACGCAGGAGATTCCCGCACTGATGCGATGGAGGAGATGAGTTGAAAGTCTGGGTCTGGCTCGCCATCTTGAGTCCCGCACACTGCAGGCCAATCCTCGCTCCGACCGAGCCTCAAACCAAGCAAAAAACCTGTCCTGTGTAACAGCTCATAAGCACAATAAATCCATTTTTAACTCCTCAAATTACACAAATAAATGTTTCACAGTCTCTGAGTTGTAAAGTTACTGCTACGGTGCTTTTTCACCTCTAAAATGGCGGCGGAGCGGCCTCTTTTAACTCACAGCTCCGTTTCATACAACTACCGCACACATCTTTCATTTACAAAGCATACATTCACTTTTATAACATTCACAGTTTTCATAAACCCAAAATATTAACTGGTAAACAGTTTATGGCGAAGCATTTCCTTGTAAACAGCTACGTTTTTAATGTTAGCTCTCCGCCAGAGAAAGAAAAAAAAATACAACACGGCAAAATGCAAGAAAACAACTCAAACTCACCAAAACCGGTGTGGCTTAGTTCTCATAAAATCCCCGTCAGTTCCCGACCAGGTAAGTTATGTTTTTCAACTGCAAAATCAACTTTTTCACTCTCTTCTCTGCTTATTAAACACAGCTCGTCCTCTCCGATCTATCCTCTGCTGCGGCGCCACTGAAGCACTGCGTCTGGCGTCACTAGTCCCTTAAAGGGGCAGTGACATGAACTTTCTGTCAGCATAGTTTTAATCTTACACATTAAATTGTTGTATTAGCATTTTTAACTCTGATGAATTAACTTACATTAAATGAATCACTTAACTTTTAAACTTATTTATGCAGCTTTTAAACTATTTATTCTTATTTATGTCATATTTTAATATGGGTTACACATCACAGTATGAAATGTGGTTTAGTGAATGAGAATGTGTTAAGTGTTTTGAGATTGCAGATGGTGTCTTAACTACCTGAACTTGTTTAAGGTTTTACAGAAAGAGGGATTTCTTGGTTTAGGTTCAGAGAATGGGATTTAGTGTTTTAGCGATTCAGAAAAACTGTAAGATGGGAATATGAATAGGACAGAGAGTAGAAAGACAAGAATTGTGGTGTTATGGACTTAACGTAAATCTACTAGAGTTAATAATTTCAGAAGTCAGAATAATTTCAAATATAACAATTTATTAATAGTCAGGTAAATGTATCATGCCAATTACATAATCAATTCAAAGATAATCAATACAATAACATCAAATGCTCAGAGAGAAAGAGTAAAAGACGCATACCTGACATTAGAAAAATAATAATAAAGCTGAGTGTGCGAGGATATTCATCATTACGGGCTGATCAAACTACAGAATCGCCCTGAGCCTTTATAAGCGTTTCTTTAGTTACTCAGACCAGGACAAAACATCCCCCCGATGAACCACTTGTACCAGTCGCACGGAGACATTTTATTTGATACCAAACATGACTGCTAATTCACTTGTATTGACATAGAACATTATAATTTTGATATAATCTTTCCAAGTGAAGTAAGTGAAGAGAAGGATGAGTAAAGGAGAGAAGTGAAGGAAGGACAGGAGGGTGTGGAGACCGATGGCAGTGTGTGTTGGTGTCGGCCATATCTCAGGAGATCCTGAGGTTCTGTTTGTCTTACAATGCCAATACTTCTGAATAAAGTGCTGGAGCTTGAGGAGTATAGGCGGTGATGAACTAAACAGAAGAATTTATTTTAATATTTAGTTGTACTGTATACATTACAATATATTAGTTGTATTAGCAGAAACTATTAATTGTTCCCTTCTAAATGTTTTTAATGTGTCCTCTGCACAGTCCAGCCACCCATCTCTATAGCCTTTTCTTTACATTTCTCCACATTTCACTTGTTCTAATCTTAAAGGAATTCTCTGTTGAATAAATGCGCTTAATTCTCTGCAGCTGACTCACTGGTAGACCTCTCTTCAGTGAACACTTGCACAAGGGACACATGGTAATGTCCACTAATATCTAGCAGTGGTTCTCAATCCTGTCTCTGGATCCCCCAACACACACATGTTGTCTGTCTCCTTAATGAAACACACCTCATTCAGGTCATCAGCTCATTAGTAGAGGCTCCACGACCTCAGATGAGTGTGTCAGAGACATTCAAAGTGTGCAGTGTTGGGAGCTCCAGGAACTGGTTTTGGGAAGCACTGATCTATTGGGTTATTTAGATTAGATTTCATAGCATATCGGTCTATAGGCCTTAATCATTATCAGCACCTCAGTGACTTTAGGAATTGACCCTTTTGGTAAAGAAAAGGAGATTGTAACAGGACAGACTAATGTATGTGTTAGCTCGCAGTCCTACAAGTCTGTATGAGCAGCACTGGGCTCCTGGAGGAACTGGGGAAGTCTCATGCCAAAGAACTCTTGCTTTTTCTCAAAGTAGTAGTCGAAGCGAGCCATGGCATACCTTAGAAAGATTGAGAGAGGGAAAAATGTACATATAAATACAAGCTGTTTCTTAGAAGTAAAAACCTTTTGTGAACAACAAAAGTCAGAGAGAATTACTAATAATGTTACTAGCAACCTCACTACAGAGAAAGTTAAATCTTGACATTTCTGGTACTGCAATTTTGTTACTTTTAGCACAAAAGGAAAATTGAGTGTTTAATCTCTACTGGATGTTTTAAATGGGGTCACATCGAGAGGACCAAGAGCCAGTCAGGGTGGACCAGAGAAAACAAATAAATACTGGTTCTATAAGAGCAATTCAAGGTACTAAATATTTACCTCTAAATTATGCACCATTTATCATCGGTAATACCATCGTGGAAGCACTAGTTAGCTGTATAGCCCTATATTTATAAATATAGGGTACATCTGGGCTAAAGTAGCCTGACAAGCCAGACCCACATCAAGATGTTGGTTCTGGGAACACTCCATTGGCACGGCTCAATCCGAGCGGCGGGATAAACGCTTGTCTTTCAGATTCCCTCGGCACGCAATAGGACAGCGCTACGACCAACCAGAGCGTTTGCCCACCAGCGGAGCTAGTTGATAGGTTAAACTTTTGCCCTATCCGGTCGGAAAAACTATGAACACGTCTTCTTTTTTTAAGAATGACTTCAGTGCCGTTCTTTGTTCTTTTCTCAAAGAAAAGCTTAACTCCAAGTCCTCCAGAGTCACGGCCAAAGCCGATTCGAAAGCTCTTCTTTGTTTTCAAGCAGCAGGGAACCGTCATTATGCTAAACCCGCCCACCGACTCTACACACGATGTGATTGGCCTGACTAGAGTTGCTGCAAAATAAAATATGTTGCCGCTAGGGAGCGTCTAGATCTCTAGGCTAGGGCTAAAGGCGTCTTTGATTTTATTCTCTTCTGAACCACTAGATGCACAAGAACATGCCGTTCTGCACTAATTTGATCTAATATATGTTTTTAAACTTGTAGATTTAAATTAATGTTTATATTTTGAGACAAAGGTCTTAATGATTTTCAGTTTTGTTCAAAGTAATTAAAGCAACACCTTATCAATAACAGGAGAATATGTAAAAGTATGGTATTTGGGGCAAAAGGCACAATTATTAACATGATAATTAATAGCTGGCTGCAAGGCGGTTTTTAGGCATAGGAGAACTAGCCAATGAGCGCATGTCTGGCACTTTAGCAGGGGTGTGTGTAAACTGTGTCATAGCCACCCTGAAATATGGTTTCCGCCCCACTGGTTCCCCCAACACTATTGGGCTAGAGTACTGTCAATCTGATGATTCCTATATGCCATTGGATCATAGGGTGCTTCTCAATATCCCTCCTCGTCTCCTCGCTCCTCCGTCCTCCATCCTATGCCCCGGAAACCGATCGAGCTCAGCCATCTTGAAGGACATCTCAGTTCTCTAATTGCACCGCGAGGAGTCGAGGATCGAGGAGCTTACCGAGGAGTCTTGAGCGAGGAGTGAGGAGTCGAGGAGTCGAGGATCGAGGAGCTTACCGAGGAGTCATGAGCGAGGAGTGAGGAGTCGAGGATCGAGGAGCTTACCGAGGAGTGAGGAGTCGAGGAGTCGAGGATCGAGGAGCTTACCGAGGAGTCATGAGCGAGGAGTGAGGAGTCGAGGAGTCGAGGATCGAGGAGCTTACCGAGGAGTCATGAGCGAGGAGTGAGGAGTCGAGGAGTCGAGGATCGAGGAGCTTACCGAGGAGTCATGAGCGAGGAGTGAGGAGTCGAGGAGTCATGAGCAAGGAGTGAGGAGTCGAGGATCGAGGAGCTTACCGAGGAGTCATGAGCGAGGAGTGAGGAGTCGAGGAGTCGAGGATCGAGGAGCTTACCGAGGAGTCATGAGCGAGGAGTGAGGAGTCGAGGAGTCATGAGCGAGGAGTGAGGAGTCGAGGAGTCGAGGATCGAGGAGCTTACCGAGGAGTCTTGAGCGAGGAGTGAGGAGTCGAGGATCGAGGAGCTTACCGAGGAGTCATGAGTGAGGAGTCGAGGAGTCATGAGCGAGGAGTGAGGAGTCGAGGATCGAGGAGCTTACCGAGGAGTCTTGAGCGAGGAGTGAGGAGTCGAGGAGTCGAGGATCGAGGAGCTTACCCGAGGAGTCATGAGCGAGGAGTGAGGAGTCGAGGAGTCGAGGATCGAGGAGCTTACCGAGGAGTGAGGAGTCGAGGAGTCGAGGATCGAGGAGCTTACCGAGGAGTCATGAGCGAGGAGTGAGGAGTCGAGGAGTCGAGGATCGAGTAGCTTACCGAGGAGTCATGAGCGAGGAGTGAGGAGTCGAGGAGTCGAGGATCGAGGAGCTTACCGAGGAGTCATGAGCGAGGAGTGAGGAGTCGAGGAGTCATGAGCGAGGAGTGAGGAGTCGAGGATCGAGGAGCTTACCGAGGAGTCATGAGCGAGGAGTGAGGAGTCGAGGAGTCGAGGATCGAGGAGCTTACCGAGGAGTCATGAGCGAGGAGTCGAGGAGTCATGAGCGAGGAGTGAGGAGTCGAGGATCGAGGAGCTTACCGAGGAGTCTTGAGCGAGGAGTGAGGAGTCGAGGATCGAGGAGCTTACCGAGGAGTCATGAGCGAGGAGTGAGGAGTCGAGGAGTCATGAGCGAGGAGTGAGGAGTCGAGGATCGAGGAGCTTACCGAGGAGTCTTGAGCGAGGAGTGAGGAGTCGAGGAGTCGAGGATCGAGGAGCTTACCCGAGGAGTCATGAGCGAGGAGTGAGGAGTCGAGGAGTCGAGGATCGAGGAGCTTACCGAGGAGTCATGAGCGAGGAGTGAGGAGTCGAGGAGTCATGAGCGAGGAGTGAGGAGCTTACCGAGGAGTCTTGAGCGAGGAGTGAGGAGTCGAGGAGTCGAGGATCGAGGAGCTTACCGAGGAGTCATGAGCGAGGAGTCGAGGAGTCGAGGATCGAGGAGCTTACAGAGGAGTCATGAGCGAGGAGTGAGGAGTCGAGGATCAAGGAGCTTACCGAGGAGTCATGAGCGAGGAGTGAGGAGTCGAGGATCGAGGAGCTTACCGAGGAGTCATGAGCGAGGAGTGAGGAGTCGAGGAGTCATGAGCGAGGAGTGAGGAGTCGAGGATCGAGGAGCTTACCGAGGAGTCATGAGCGAGGAGTGAGGAGTCGAGGAGTCGAGGATCGAGGAGCTTACCGAGGAGTCATGAGCGAGGAGTCGAGGAGTCATGAGCGAGGAGTGAGGAGTCGAGGATCGAGGAGCTTACCGAGGAGTCTTGAGCGAGGAGTGAGGAGTCGAGGATCGAGGAGCTTACCGAGGAGTCATGAGCGAGGAGTGAGGAGTCGAGGAGTCATGAGCGAGGAGTGAGGAGTCGAGGATCGAGGAGCTTACCGAGGAGTCTTGAGCGAGGAGTGAGGAGTCGAGGAGTCGAGGATCGAGGAGCTTACCCGAGGAGTCATGAGCGAGGAGTGAGGAGTCGAGGAGTCGAGGATCGAGGAGCTTACCGAGGAGTCATGAGCGAGGAGTGAGGAGTCGAGGAGTCATGAGCGAGGAGTGAGGAGCTTACCGAGGAGTCTTGAGCGAGGAGTGAGGAGTCGAGGAGTCGAGGATCGAGGAGCTTACCGAGGAGTCATGAGCGAGGAGTCGAGGAGTCGAGGATCGAGGAGCTTACAGAGGAGTCATGAGCGAGGAGTGAGGAGTCGAGGATCAAGGAGCTTACCGAGGAGTCATGAGCGAGGAGTGAGGAGTCGAGGATCGAGGAGCTTACCGAGGAGTCATGAGCGAGGAGTGAGGAGTCGAGGAGTCGAGGATCGAGGAGCTTACCGAGGAGTCATGAGCGAGGAGTGAGGAGTCGAGGATCGAGGAGCTTACCGAGGAGTGAGGAGTCGAGGATCGAGGAGCTTACCGAGGAGTCATGAGCGAGGAGTGAGGAGTCGAGGATCGAGGAGCTTACCGAGGAGTCATGAGCGAGGAGTGAGGAGTCGAGGATCGAGGAGCTTACCCGAGGAGTCATGAGCGAGGAGTGAGGAGTCGAGGAGTCGAGGATCGAGGAGCTTACCGAGGAGTCATGAGCGAGGAGTGAGGAGTCGAGGAGTCATGAGCGAGGAGTGAGGAGCTTACCGAGGAGTCTTGAGCGAGGAGTGAGGAGTCGAGGATCGAGGAGCTTACCGAGGAGTCATAAGCGAGGAGTCGAGGATCGAGGAGCTTACAGAGGAGTCATGAGCGAGGAGTGAGGAGTCGAGGATCGAGGAGCTTACCGAGGAGTCATGAGCGAGGAGTGAGGAGTCGAGGATCGAGGAGCTTACCGAGGAGTCATGAGCGAGGAGTGAGGAGTCGAGGAGTCGAGGATCGAGGAGCTTACCGAGGAGTCATGAGCGAGGAGTGAGGAGTCGAGGAGTCGAGGATCGAGGAGCTTACCGAGGAGTCATGAGCGAGGAGTGAGGAGTCGAGGAGCTTACCGAGGAGTGAGGAGTCGAGGATCGAGGAGCTTACCGAGGAGTCATGAGCGAGGAGTGAGGAGTCGAGGAGTCGAGGATCGAGGAGCTTACAGAGGAGTCATGAGCGAGGAGTGAGGAGTCGAGGATCGAGGAGCTTACCGAGGAGTCATGAGCGAGGAGTGAGGAGTCGAGGATCGAGGAGCTTACCGAGGAGTCATGAGCGAGGAGTGAGGAGTCGAGGAGTCATGAGCGAGGAGCTTACCGAGGAGTCATGAGCGAGGAGTGAGGAGTCGAGGAGTCGAGGATCGAGGAGCTTACCGAGGAGTCATGAGCGAGGAGTGAGGAGTCGAGGAGTCGAGGATCGAGGAGCTTACCGAGGAGTCATGAGCGAGGAGTGAGGAGTCGAGGAGCTTACCGAGGAGTGAGGAGTCGAGGATCGAGGAGCTTACCGAGGAGTCATGAGCGAGGAGTGAGGAGTCGAGGAGTCGAGGATCGAGGAGCTTACAGAGGAGTCATGAGCGAGGATACTCGGGTGTTTCCTATGCCAAAGCGCTTTATTGACTATAACGGGACGCACATATCAATTCTCCTCCCCCTTCAATCTTAAAAGTGGCATTTCCATTCTAATTATGCTTTTACACAAAAGTTTGACTCGGGTAGATTAACAGAAATATGGAGGTTATAAAATGACAAAATGATTTGAATTTGAATTGTGTACATTTGAATCATTGACAAGTGTAATCTAACAAAATGGAATATTATGTGTGGAAATGTAAATAATTCTGAATTTGTTTTCTTTAAATGAAAATTGAACATTTGAAATGTAATGAATTGAAATGTTTTTATTGCTGAATTTTATACGTATTTTCAAACAGCAATTTTTTTTGTTCTGAATTCTTAGACTGCAAAAATTCAATTTTTAAAAATACAGATTCAAGTTTTAAAGATGAAGAAGAAATTCGGAACTTCAAATTCAGTTTTGTAAAATTAAAACCGCGGAAAATTCAGATCTTACAGAAAGTAGGTCACAGGTCATCCACAGGGAAGAGTAAAATTTTGTTAAATTTCAAATGTTCAATATTAGTTTACAGAAATCAAATTCAGAATTATTTAAAATTCCACATAATATTCCATTTTGTTAGATTACACTTGTCAATGATTCAAATTCTCACAATTCAAATTCAAATCATTTGTCATATTATAAGCTCCATACAAAAAGAGCCTAGGTTCAATTTTGTTTAATTAAAAGTTACTCTTTAATACATATTATAAGCTAGCATGAGTAATAAAATGATTTCTCTCTGTCCAGATTTGACTGTAATAATAAGGCTAAAACGGACACTTCAAATTGACTTGTCAAATTAACAAAAAACAAAAACTCAAAATCTCAAGTTTGACAAAAGCAGTCAGTAATAATGTTAAATATTGGCTATATGCAAGTGCAAAACCCAATACAATTAAATTATTGTCTGAAAGCAATGTACACAGCCATGTTTATAGACTTATGTAGGGATATACAGCCATCTAGTGGTTACACATTGGCACTACAGATGATAAAAGGTTCATAATTTAGAGGTAAATATAAGTAGGCTACTGTAAAATCCCCTTATATGGCCAGAACTTATTTCTGTTTTTCTCTATTGAAAATTATTAGTGATATTTATTTAATCACTAATATTAATGATGATTATTAGTGATACAACATAGGAGTCATGCGCATGTGTTGGCACTGGGTGTACGTGTGCAGACATCATACCCTGCAAAAACACATTTCCAGGAGATGACACAATTGCCTTCATAATAATAATAATAATAATAATAATAATAAAATATTATTGGCCACTATTATATTCATTCGTGTAAGCCGGCTAACACAGGTTTGTTCATTAGCATTCGTGCGCAGAAAGTGAAAGTGATGTAGTTGAGTGTGACGAAGAAAGAGCCGAGTATCTCCACAAAATCTGAAGGCAAGTGGTCACAGAAGACGCATATGAGACGCATATGATAATATCAGGTGTAACGGTAATGCGTCTTGGCTGACACTTGTGATCGGATCACCGAAATCACATCTTTATATCAGGTGGAAACAGGCTCTCTTTCGCTCGCTCGATTGCTGGGATATTGTATATAAACTGAGGGCCTCTAGAAACCCCTGAGTCTGGGGGCCTGTGTAGACCTTCACGCGTCAATCAGGAACAAAGACTGCACTGAATCAGTCCTTATTCTTATATATACAGACCCTTTCCAAAAAATTAGAATATCATGGAAAAGTTTATTTATTTCGATAATTCCATTCAAAACGTTAAACTTCCATAGATTATAGATTCAGGGCCCACAACTTAAACGATTTCAAGTATTTAGTTGTTTATTTGTACATAATTTGGGCTTCCAGCTCATAAAACCCATGTAGAATATTACATGAAATCACACAGTAATTACACAGTGATACCATGGTCATTGAACCAGGTTTTGGTTCTTTTGGGAGTGTGGGCCGGTGCAAATCCTGCTGGAAAATGAAGGAAGCATCTCCATAAAGCTTGTCTGCTGAAGGAAGCATGAAGTGCTCTGGACATGTCCTGGTCGACGGCTGCGTTGACTCTGGATTTAATAAAGCACAGTGGACCAAAGTCCTCTTTTCTGATGAGAGCAAATCTCATTTGGAAACCAAGGTCCCAGAGTCTGGAGGAAGAATGGAGAGGCACACAATCCAAGATGCTTGAAGTCCAGTGTGAAGTTTCCACAGTCTGTGTTGGTTTGGGGAGCCATGTCATCGGCTGGTGTTGGTCCACTGTGCTGTCCACTCAACGCAGCCGTCTACCAGGACATGTTCAGAGCACTTCATGCTTCCTTCAGCAGACAAGCTTTATGGAGATGCTGACTTCATTTTCCATTTTCTAAATACTTGAAATCGTTTAAGCTGTGGGCCCTGAATCTATAATCTATGGAAGTTTAACGTTTTGAATGGAATTATGGAAATAAATAAACTTTTCCATCATATTCTAATTTTTTGGAAAGGGTCTGTATATATATATAATCTTATAAAGGGCTATATAGGCATCTAGTTGCTACAGAATGGTATTACTGGTATTCTTATTAACAAATATATACAAATATAATTTAGAAACACTTCAGAATTATATTTGTATATATTTATTAATAAGGATTACATTTTCAAAATATATTTGTATGTATTTGTTAATAAGGATTTCACCTAGAGCTTTGAAATGGCTAGGAACGGCCCTGTCTGACTTTTCCATTCGTTGACATGACATGGTTAGATTCAGATGGTAAATATATTTTATTTATTTATTTTTATTTATTTGATAGGGACAATGCACATTAATGAACATCTGCATCGAAACAACAAAAACAGACGTAAACATGCCGGATTATAGCCACAGGGCTAATTTACATCCGTAGTCCCTAGGCAAATTACAGAAATACAGAGATTATAACATACAAAATGACAAAAAACAAACAAACATGAATATCATATATTAACCTTAGAGATAAATCCCCATATTTATACTGAAACCATCATATTTAAAAATAAGATATTAATCATATCATATAATAAAATACCATGTCATTTTACTACTGTAAATCTATATTAAATTATTATGGGATCTCCTTCAATGCTTTCAGAATATTTGCTTTTTAAAATAGTTTTGTTTCTGTATTTTTGTTTTTGTTTCGTTTTGTCTTTTTTTTCTCTGATGTGTAATTGTTCCCAACATTGTTTTTAATCATTATTTAGTGTTTCAGATGGACTTAAACTGACTTAATTATTTGATTGTCCCGATCACCTGAAGACATGCTTTCTATAGTCATTGAGAACAAGTGAAATAAACAGAAAATACTACAAACTTAGCTATTTTGAACAAGTATTAAATTAGACAATATTAAACCCATATTATTTTATTTGCAGTATTTGTATCAATACTGTGTCTGTGAGGTAAAAGACCTCGCCACCTCATACATTTATAAGATTTTGTAAACAAAATGATTTTTTTTTTTATGATTTATTGCTCCATCAATGTTCAATGCAAACAGTTTTTTTCTTCTGCAATCACACACTCTGGGAGGAGCGAAAAGCAAATGTTTTCTTAAGGTGTGCCTTTAGCCCTGCTGTATCCGATATAATCATAGCTGTTTATTCCCTAGTTGCTAATTTGGATATGTATATTTAGACTACTATATTTAAGGACTACTTTGTCAAATTTGAGATCGTTTTTGTTTGTTTGTTGTTTTTTTGTTAAGTTAGTTTGAAGTGTCAAACTATTATTGTTAGTCAAATCACACAAAGACACGGAGAAAGCATTTTGTTCCTCATACACTTGCTACATATAACCGCTTCTTCAGTCACACGGAAGTAATCAGAACGTTTACTATGGGCTATATTTTAAAATGTGTAATTAAGTGATTACATATCATTTACTTGTTTATTTAATTGTTTATTTAATTATCCATTTAATAATTTACTTGATTTGACAGGAAATGGCTCGTGAAATGTGAATCGTTGTCCATCAGTTTGCAAGCAATTGGTGATAAAGGAACATGCTTGTATCTGCCCCTATATCAGAACAAAACAATGGTCATAAACCCTCCATAATAAGCTTTCAAACACAAAGCCCAGATGCTCTTTCTATTCTCCCCCAGTTTCCGTGTGTTATTTTGTAAAGGAGTGTAATGTACCTCTTGAAGTCGAAGTCAATAGTGGAATGTTTTGCCTGCAGAAGAGCCCATAGACACCAGAACAAATGAGCCACCTGGAGACAAAGCGAAGTGGTCTTATATTAGATCATTTACAAACATAGCAACAACATATTATCCAGCTTCTGAAAATGACCCTGGACATGCACTTTCATCTTTAATTGTTTGTTAAGCACACAACTTTTAATATTTAATGTTCTGTTAACCTCAGTGCAATAATGAAATGACTTTAATTTCAGCACTGAATGATGAATGCTATATAAAATGTATTGATAATATTTTCTGAATATCAAATCTTTTAAACCCCAACTAAACAAGCCCAGGGCAACAGACAGAACCCAAACTCCATCAGGTGACAGTATTATTATATAGTGATATATTATTATATTATAGAGTGACCAGATATATATCAAGAGTAGTGTATATCAAGAATGAGAACAAAAAACAAAGAGAAGAACAGGCAAGTCAGGTGCCATCCAGTTTGTTCTGAACCGACAATCAATATAGATAAAACATATTTTCCCTCCAATTGTTTTTCACCACTGTTTGACATTTACGTTTTTCCAACCTCTTCCCGCCTCCCAAAAATACTCACCAAGGAGAACTTGCAGACCTGCACATAAAGTTCCAGAACCTCTTCCCTGGACACGGTTGAGTCCACAGCATTGCAGCTCTTGAAACTCTCCAGATACGCAGAGAGCCAATCAAACTGAAGCTCGCGACTCGGGTACAGGCTCGAGTCAACGTTATCGATACCTCAAAATACAATCCACAGACAAATGATCACTTAGTGTGTTAGACAGGAGTAGAATTCAGAACTTTTAAAGTTGGTTATAGATCAAATTTTTATTTTATCTTTATTGTTGTTATTATTATTATTATTATTAATATTTGTACCTGCAAATTCATTGAAATGGTTTCCAATATCATAAGCTTGGTAATTAAAATCAGCATATTCATAGTCAATGAATTTTACTGTGCCTACAGTCAGAAAAAAAAAATACATAGTTTAGTTATTATGAGTCAATGGAAAACGTCTCGGGTTACGACTGTAACCCTTGTTCCCTTTCGAGGGAACTTGAACTGCGTCGATACGACACATTGGGGAACACCCCCCAGCGTAGCGGCTCTGAAGCTTGAATGAAACTAGGCCAATCGTGATTGCTGTTGCGTCATGACGTAACGTGTGACAGCATACACAGAAACTTACAAAGGAAACCTACAAAGGGCACACACAAGCGTCAGCTTCTGTGATGAAGCAAGCACTCCCAGGCAGCGTCAATACGACACATTGGGGAACGAGTACCCACTATGCCACAACGAGCCCTGCCTGTCCCAGTGTGAAGCTGTGCACAGGCACACTTAGGACGAGAGCACTAGAGTGCCTGGCATAGAACGGATGTCCAGACTGTAAAATTGTATAAAAGTGGCCCATCCTGCTGCATCACACACTTCTTGGACCGTAGGCCGTGCCACATTCGATGGTACTTTAGGCAGATAGCCCGGCCTGGGATGCAAGATAGCCCTAACGTCGCCTGAAGTAAACTCCAGGCACCCATGAGATAACGAGACACCTGAAGATCTCCTACTCTCAGAGAAGAGAAGAGAAGTAATGGCTAGCAAAAAGGCTACCTTGAGGGAAAGGTTATTGGCCTTAGTCGACTCCAGAGGATCGAAGGGGGCCTCAGCCAGCCCTTCGAGAACAACTGCCAGGTCCCAAGTGGGAACTCTGATTTGAGCCGCAGGGCTCATCCTCCAAGCCCCACGAAGGAAACGTACTACCAACTGATGTTTACCCAGAGGCCCATCACCCAGCGGAGCATGGGAAGCCGAAATGGCAGCCACGTACACCTCGAGTGTGGATAGAGTCTTGGAGGAACTCCAGCACTGAAGCCGCTGGGCAGTTAACAGGGTCCACCTCACGCTCTCTACACCATACAGTAAGTAAACATTCCATTTTAGGCCGTACAATTTCCTCATGGAGGGAGCTCTAGAGCCAAGTATGGTCTCCACTACTCCTGCTGAAATGCCGGCCTCTCTGTACTGAGCCCCCTCAGGGGCCAGATGCATAGTTTCCATAGCTCTGGCCGAGGGTGAAATATTGAGCCCTCTGCCTGCGTCAGGAGGTCCCTCTTAATGGGAATCTGCCATGGAGGGCCTTCTAGAAGTGATATGTCGGAGAACCACACTCGGGCCGGCCACAATGGGGCTAGTAGTAGTAGACTGACCCTGTCGCGACGGACCCTCTCTAGGACCCCCGGAGCAGAGCGATCAGGGGAAAAGCGTACAGACGCAGCCTCGGCCACGTCTGCACCATGGCATCCAACCCCAGCGGGGCTTGATGCGTGAGGGAGAACCACAGTGTGTTGTCTCTCGAGATGCAAATAGATCCACTTCCACTGGGCAGAACCTCTGACATATCGGCAACTCCACCTTGGGGTGAAGTTTCCATTTCCCGGGCTTCAGCCCCTGCCTCGACAGGATGTCTGCTCCCTGATTTTGATCCCCTGGAATGTATGTTGCTCTGAGAGACAACAAGTCTCCCCTGGGACCACAGGAGGATCTGATGCACCAGTCTGCATAGAGGACGTGACCTCAGACCCCCCTGGTGATTTATATAGGCCACCACAGACATATTGTCTGACCTCACAAGGATGTGTTGACCTATGAGGTCTGGCAGGAAACTCCTCAGAGCTCAGAACACCGCCAACATTTCCAGGCAATGTATGTGCCACGAGGAATGATGGGCCTGCCATAGACCTCTCGTAAATGCGGCCGTCCTTGACCGCGCCCCAGCCCGTGAGGGAGGCGTCTGTCAAAACGGCTTCCTGGCGACATGACTCTCCCAATACAGGACCTTGGGACAGAAACCAAGTTTTTCTTCCACATAGATAGGGAACAAAGGCATCTGCACGTAACCCTGATCATGCGGAACGGGTTCCTCCCCTCAGGGAAAACCCCTTGGTTTTCAACCACCACTGCAGGGCCCTCATGTGCAGCAGGCCGAATGGAATGACGTTGGACGCTGCTGCCCTAACACTCTCTGAAAATGTTTTACAGTGATGGCTTGGCCTAGCTTTATCCTCATCACCGTGGCCAGGATGGACTCAATCTGTGCAGGAGACAATTGTGCCTGCATTATGACCGAGTCCCACACAACTCCCAGGAACGTGGTTCTCTGGGCTGGTGCCATCACTTTTTCATGTTGAGTCTCAACCACAGACTCTGGATGAGGGCAAGGACAACATCTCGATGCCGAACTGCCAGCTCTTGTGACTGGGCCATAATAAGCCAGTCGTTAATGTAATTTAGCACCCTGATACCCTGAAGCCTCTGCAGAGCTAGAGCTGCATCCATGCATTTTGTAAATGTGTGAGGGGAGATAGCTAAGCCGAATAGAAGAACCTGATATTGGAACGCTTCGCCCCCGAAAGCGAACCTTAGGGAACTTCCTGTGAGATGGAAGGTTGGAAATGTGGAAATATTCGTACTTCAGATCTATTGTGACAAACTAATCCTCGGATTGAATTTGATTCACTATGGTTGGAATCGTGAGCATCTTGAACCCGAACCTCCTCAGAGACCGAATTAAGTGCCTCAGACCTAATATTGTACGCAATCCTCCCATCCTTCTTGGGAACTACCTGGGAACAACCTGTCTAGTGGAGGAACATGTTCTATGGCCTCCTTTACCAACAGGGAGTTTACTTCTTGTTCCAAATTCCCAACCCTGCTCTGGGTCGACTGCAGTCCAAACCACCCCATTGAATTTCGGTGGGCGGATTTAGATTTTTCTAAGCATCTAAATATTTTACCAAGTGAACCAGCCTCTCGAGGCTGATTTTGGGTATTGTTCGAGATTCATTCTCGACCTCCTGAAGCAGGGTTTAATAAAAAAATGTTTCTCTGTGTGCGAACGCTGCCTGGCCGCAAGCCTGTGGGGCAGGCTCTAGAAGCGATGCTCTCTTTTTGTGCCTGTCTGTAGGCAGGGGAGCTGGTGGATGGCTGCGGCTGCCCACTGGGGGCAGACTTCTTAGATTTAGAGCGGTGAGGGAGATATTGTCTAAAGGCTGCAGACTGTTTTTTTGCCTCCTGAAATCTGCCGACAATGGTATTTATGGTGTAGGAACAGGCCAGAAGGTGACGAAATCGGTGCATCAAGGAGGAAAGCCCTATCCTTCTCCTTCATGCCCGACAGATTTAACCAGAAATGTCTCTCAGAGACCACCATAACGACCGATAGCGCGGGTTGTTTCCTTGGCGACCGACAGACAGACAGTTCGCTGGGAACCGATGTGCCCCGAAGCGCACTTGATTCCACCCGAGGCATCATCCTATAACTGTTCTCTCTCACCCCCACAATATTGCTGTAATATAATACTGGGGGGTTGGAAATTCGAGAGGAATAAGGTTTGTTCCACGATTTACACAAATCGTTATGTAAATCTCGAAAAAATGGCAAACCCTAGCAATGAGGTTGTTCTCTACTGTCACGAAACTGCTCCGAGACTCAAAGGGGAGATCCAAATGCAGCTTTATTAAGAGGCAATCCAGACACGTAATCCAATAAACAGGCAATGGGTCAAAACACAGGTAGGCAGTCCAAACAAACAAATTAACAAACAAACAAAACAGGCAGGGGTCAGAGGCAAAAGAGTAATCCAGGGAACAGGCAAGAAATCCAAAAAACCAAGAGACATGAAAACAGGGAAAACGCTCAGAAATGCAGTGTGACACAAACAAGACTTCGCGGTGAGTGAATGAATGAACATGGTATAAATAGACTGAGACTAACAGGATGAGACAGGTGAATGCAATCAGTGAATGAGGTAACAGGTGAATGTGATCAGTGATAAGTGATGATGAGTCCGGGCAGTGAGTTATGGGAAATGTAGTTTGTGAGTGATCATAGTCTTATGTGGAGTGCCCTCTGGTGGCTCTCAAGGGCACTCCGGCTGGTGACCGTTACATAGCCCCCCCTTTAAGGAGCGGATTCCAGACGCTCCTAAAACTGTTCAGGAGGGAGGTGGAGCGGAGGCGGACCCGGGGGCGGGATGGAGGGCCAGGCCCATGGAGCGGCAGAGGACCTGGAGACTGCGGCAGGATGGGAGGCCAGGGCGGATCAGGCTGTGCAGGCGACCAGGGCGGAGCAGGCTGTGCAGGCGACCAGGGCGGAGCAGGCTGTGCAGGCGACCAGGGCGGAGCAGGCTGTGCAGGCGACCAGGGCGGAGCAGGCTGTGCAGGCGACCAGGGCGGAGCAGGCTGTGCAGGCGACCAGGGCGGATCAGGCTGTGCAGGCGACCAGGGCGGATCAGGCTGTGCAGGCGACCCTTCAGGCGGCCAGGGAGGAGACGACCCTTCAGGCGGCCATGGCACAGGAACAGACACCGGCTCAGTAACAGGAACAGGAAGAGACACTGGCTCAGTAACAGGAACAGAAAGAGACACCGTCTCAGGAACAGGAACAGACACAGGGACAGGAACAGACACCGGCTCAAGGACAGGAACAGACACCGTGGCAGCGGCTATCTCTACTGAGGGCTCAGACGACGTGGCAGCGGCCATTTTGTCCAGAGACACTGGCTCGGTGGCGGCCATCTTGTCTGGAGACACAGGCTTGGCGACGGCCATCTTGTCCGGAGACACTGGCTCAGCATACGTGACTTGAACCGACTCTGGATCGGTGGAGGCCATCTTGTCCGGAGACACTGGCTCGGTATACGTGACTTGAACAGACTCTGGATCGGTGGCGGCCATCTTGTCCGAAGACACAGGCATGGTTTCGGCCATCTTGTCCGAAGACACAGGCGTGAAGTCGGCCATCTTGTCCGAAGACACAGGCGTGGAGTCGGCCATCTTGTCGGAAGACACAGGCGTGGAGTCGGCCATCTTGTCCGAAGACACAGGCGTGGAGTCGGCCATCTTGTCCGAAGACACAGGCGTGGAGTCGGCCATCTTGTCCGAAGACACAGGCGTGGATTCGGCCATCTTGTCCGAAGACACAGGCGTGGAGTCGGCCATCTTGTCCGAAGACACTGGCTCGGTATACGTGACTTGAACAGACTCTGGATCGGTGGCGGCCATCTTGTCCGAAGACACAGGCATGGTTTCGGCCATCTTGTCCGAAGACACAGGCGTGAAGTCGGCCATCTTGTCCGAAGACACAGGCGTGGAGTCGGCCATCTTGTCGGAAGACACAGGCGTGGAGTCGGCCATCTTGTCCGAAGACACAGGCGCAGAAAGAGGAAGAGGAACAGATTCAGGCTCAGTATCAGGATCAGATTCAGGCTCAGGAACAGATTCAGTCTCGGCGGGACGAGACTCTGGACGGGCAGACGTGACATGAAGCTCTGGCTCTGCAGGACTGACGTGAAGTTCTGGCTCGGCAGGACTGACGTGAAGCTCTGGCTCGGCAGGACTGACGTGAAGCTCTGGCTCGGCAGGACTGACGTGAAGCTCTGGCTCGGCAGGACTGACGTGAAGCTCTGGCTCGGCAGAAGTGACGTGAACAGTCTTTGGATCAGCAGAAGCGACGTGAACAGTCTCTGGATCAGCAGAAGCGACGTGAACAGTCTCTGGATCAGCAGAAGCGACGTGAACAGTCTCTGGATCAGCAGAAGCGACGTGAACAGTCTCTGGATCAGCAGAAGCGACGTGAACAGTCTCTGGATCGGCAGCAGTGGCGTGAACCGTCTCTGAGCTTGACGGGACCAGCGGCGGCGAGGGCTTTGAGCTGGTTAGGTCCAGTGGCGAAGAGGACTCTGAGCTGGACGGGACCAGCGGCGAAGAGGGCTTTGAGCTGGGCGGGACCAGCGGCGAAGAGGGCTTTGAGCTGGGCAGGACCAGCGGCGAAGAGGGCTTTGAGCTGGGCAGGACCAGCGGCGATGAGGGCTTTGAGCTGGGCAGGACCAGCGGCGATGAGGGTTCTGTGCTGGGCAGGACCAGCGGCGAAGAGGGCTCTGAGCTGGACAGGACCAGCAATGAAGAGGGCTCTGAGCTGGGCAGGACCAGCGATGAAGAGGGCTCTGAGCTGGACAGGACCAGCGATGAAGAGGGCTCTGAGCTGGGCAGGACCAGCGATGAAGAGGGCTCTGTGCTGGACGGGACCAGCGGTGAAGAGGGCTCTGTGCTGGACGGGACCAGCGGTGAAGAGGGCTCTGTGCTGGACGGGACCAGCGGTGAAGGCTCTAGCTTGGCTGGCATGTCGCTTGCTGTCTCAGGCGCGGCGGGCATGACGCATACTGCCTTGGCTTCGGCAGATCTGGCGTGAAGTGCGGGCTCGGCTGGACTGGCGTGAAGTGCAGGCTCGGCTGGACTGGCGTGAAGTGCAGGCTCGGCTGGACTGGCGTGAAGTGCAGGCTCGGCTGGACTGGCGTGAAGTGCGGGCTCGGCTGGACTGGCGTGAAGTGCGGGCTCGGCTGGACTGGCGTGAAGTGTGGGCTCGGCTGGACTGGCGTGAAGTGCAGGCGGTGACATGGGGTGCCACGGAAGGAAGCTCTCCAGACATCTGGAGAGTGCCTCTCTCCAATCCAGACCGGAGAGATCGGGGAGCTCCCTCGGGTCGACCTCCTTAGCCCCCAGCCGGTAACACAACTTAATTGCCTCATCACCCAGAGAGCAAGAGGCAGCGAGAGGAACAAACCCCCAGGTGTACTGAAACAGATCGAGGCTATCCAGGGCCAAGGCCGCGATCTGTCCAGCGAACTCCCGGCTCATGCTGGGAAGATCAGGCGATATCCGTACTGCTGGATTCCTGGAGGTCATAGCTGCTGGATCTGGGTGTGGCGAAGTCTTCTGTCACGAAACTGCTCCGAGACTCAAAGGGGAGATCCAAATGCAGCTTTATTAAGAGGCAATCCAGACACGTAATCCAATAAACAGGCAATGGGTCAAAACACAGGTAGGCAGTCCAAACAAACAAATTAACAAACAAACAAAACAGGCAGGGGTCAGAGGCAAAAGAGTAATCCAGGGAACAGGCAAGAAATCCAAAAAACCAAGAGACATGAAAACAGGGAAAACGCTCAGAAATGCAGTGTGACACAAACAAGACTTCGCGGTGAGTGAATGAATGAACATGGTATAAATAGACTGAGACTAACAGGATGAGACAGGTGAATGCAATCAGTGAATGAGGTAACAGGTGAATGTGATCAGTGATAAGTGATGATGAGTCCGGGCAGTGAGTTATGGGAAATGTAGTTTGTGAGTGATCATAGTCTTATGTGGAGTGCCCTCTGGTGGCTCTCAAGGGCACTCCGGCTGGTGACCGTTACATCTACGCTGCAGGAAGCGCAGACAAAAAGTAAATTAGATGAGCGCTTCCTGCAGCGTGGGCACATCGGTTCCCAGCGATCTGTCGGTCGCCAAGGAAGCAACCCGCGCTATCGGTCGTTATGGTGGTCTCTGAGAGACATTTATGGTTAAATCTGTCGGGCATGAAGGAGAAGGATAGGGCTTTCCTCCTTGATGCACCGATTTCTTCACCTTCTCCTGCCTTTCACATGGCCAGCTGATATTTAACTGGTCCACAGCGCGAGAAACAACCTCCACCAGCTCCTCCAGATCCATTTGCGAGCTCCATGATGAACGCCACCGGGGTTTGCGAGCCTGGCCATTCTCATTAAAAATAGCCAGACGAGAGCACAGCACCCCCCGAGAGCTGCCTGCGCGTGCTGCGCTCCCTAACAATGTACACACAATTGGTGTGTGTCCCCACCCGTGATGTAGCGAGGGCAGGGATGCACACACAGCTTGTAACTTTGACTCGCCATATGTACACACACACATATATATATATAGATAGATATAGATATAGTACTTGTGTGAATATTGAGACAGACAACACCAAATAAGACAGACACGTCAACAGAGAGCGATTGCAGAAGAACAGAAGCTGACGCTTGTGTGTGCCGGCGTCCCTTTGTAAGCTTCCTTGTATGCCGTCACACGTAACGTCATGACGCAACAGCAATCACGATTGGCCTAGTTTCATTCATGCTTCAGAGACGCTACACTGGGGGGTGTTCCCAATGTGTTGTATCGACGCAGTTCTCGTTCCCTCGAACGGGAACAATACCAGAGGCAATTTAATAATATACAATATGCTAATGAGTGTCGAAATTATACAGTATATATGTATTATGGCTTCACATTAGATCACTGTATTAGAATACGCCACAAAAATCTGCTATAAAAGTTAATTGCATACAGTATATCATACACAAATTAAAATGACCTGAATTTCAGTTATAAAACTAGTGCAAGATGATATATTGATATATGATCTTTCATCCAGTAACGCCACACAAAGCATGGCAGAGCAGGTCCTCTACTTGTGTTTTGAGCGCTCACTATATCTCTGACGTTTGCTGTGAGCCTGTCGAGTTTTCTGTGAATGTCTTAAGCAAGAGCCTGTACTGGTTTAGCAGTGTAAGCAGAACATTTATCCTGCAAGTACTCATGACTTTAACATTCTGAGTGTAACTTTCTAGATTGTTTATATTTTTTCAGAACAATAGTATTTAATTTACATTCATATAGAGGTCAGTGGCCAAGACTGTTCGATCTAAACCAGCTCAGTCCTGTTCCTGGAGCTCTAATCCTGATCCAACACACCTGAACCAGCTCATGAAGAGCTTCAAGAACACTTGTAATGCAGACAGGTGTGTTGCAGAAAGGTAGATCTCAGGAACACTTGTAATGCAGACAGGTGTGTTAGAGAAAGGTAGATCTCAGGAACACTTGTAATGCAGACAGGTGTGTTGCAGAAAGGTAGATCTCAGGAGCACTTGTAATGCAGACAGGTGTGTTGCAGAAAGGTAGATCTCAGGAACACTTGTAATACAGACAGGTGTGTTGCAGAAAGGTAGATCTCAGGAACACTTGTAATGCAGACAGGTGTGTTGCAGAAAGGTAGATCTCAGGAACACTTGTAATGCAGACAGTTGTGTTAGAGAAAGGTAGATTACAGGAACACTTGTAATGCAGACAGGTGTGTTAGAGAAAGGTAGATCTCAGGAACACTTGTAATACAGACAGGTGTGTTGCAGAAAGGTAGATCACAGGAACACTTGTAATACAGACAGGTGTGTTAGAGAAAGGTAGATCTCAGGAACACTTGTAATACAGACAGGTGTGTTGCAGAAAGGTAGATCACAGGAACACTTGTAATACAGACAGGTGTGTTGCAGAAAGGTAGATCTCAGGAACACTTGTAATGCAGACAGGTGTGTTGCAGAAAGGTAGATCTCAGGAACACTTGTAATGCAGACAGGTGTGTTGCAGAAAGGTAGATCTCAGGAACACTTGTAATGCAGACAGGTGTGTTGCAGAAAGGTAGATCTCAGGAACACTTGTAATGCAGACAGGTGTGTTGCAGAAAGGTAGATCTCAGGAACACTTGTAATGCAGACAGGTGTGTTGCAGAAAGGTAGATCTCAGGAGCACTTGTAATGCAGACAGGTGTGTTGCAGAAAGGTAGATCTCAGGAACACTTGTAATACAGACAGGTGTGTTGCAGAAAGGTAGATCTCAGGAACACTTGTAATGCAGACAGGTGTGTTGCAGAAAGGTAGATCTCAGGAACACTTGTAATGCAGACAGGTGTGTTGCAGAAAGGTAGATCTCAGGAACACTTGTAATGCAGACAGGTGTGTTGCAGAAAGGTAGATCTCAGGAACACTTGTAATGCAGACAGGTGTGTTGCAGAAAGGTAGATCTCAGGAGCACTTGTAATACAGACAGGTGTGTTGCAGAAAGGTAGATCTCAGGAACACTTGTAATACAGACAGGTGTGTTGCAGAAAGGTAGATCTCAGGAACACTTGTAATGCAGACAGGTGTGTTGCAGAAAGGTAGATCTCAGGAACACTTGTAATACAGACAGGTGTGTTGCAGAAAGGTAGATCTCAGGAGCACTTGTAATACAGACAGGTGTGTTGCAGAAAGGTAGATCTCAGGAACACTTGTAATACAGACAGGTGTGTTGCAGAAAGGTAGATCTCAGGAACACTTGTAATGCAGACAGGTGTGTTGCAGAAAGGTAGATCTCAGGAACACTTGTAATACAGACAGGTGTGTTGCAGAAAGGTAGATCTCAGGAGCACTTGTAATACAGACAGGTGTGTTGCAGAAAGGTAGATCTCAGGAACACTTGTAATGCAGACAGGTGTGTTGCAGAAAGGTAGATCTCAGGAACACTTGTAATACAGACAGGTGTGTTGCAGAAAGGTAGATCTCAGGAGCACTTGTAATACAGACAGGTGTGTTGCAGAAAGGTAGATCTCAGGAACACTTGTAATACAGACAGGTGTGTTGCAGAAAGGTAGATCTCAGGAACACTTGTAATGCAGACAGGTGTGTTGCAGAAAGGTAGATCTCAGGAACACTTGTAATGCAGACAGGTGTGTTGCAGAAAGGTAGATCTCAGGAACACTTGTAATACAGACAGGTGTGTTGCAGAAAGGTAGATCTCAGGAACACTTGTAATACAGACAGGTGTGTTGCAGAAAGGTAGATCTCAGGAACACTTGTAATGCAGACAGGTGTGTTGCAGAAAGGTAGATCTCAGGAACACTTGTAATACAGACAGGTGTGTTGCAGAAAGGTAGATCTCAGGAACACTTGTAATACAGACAGGTGTGTTGCAGAAAGGTAGATCACAGGAACACTTGTAATACAGACAGGTGTGTTGCAGAAAGGTAGATCTCAGGAACACTTGTAATGCAGACAGGTGTGTTGCAGAAAGGTAGATCTCAGGAACACTTGTAATACAGACAGGTGTGTTGCAGAAAGGTAGATCTCAGGAACACTTGTAATGCAGACAGGTGTGTTGCAGAAAGGTAGATCTCAGGAACAGGATTGGCACATCTGATCTAAATGTTCAAACTTTAAGAAGCTTAATTAGAACTAACTTAGGGGCTGTTTTCAACAAAAAAACGTAAAACTTTTTATGCATTTTGACCATTTGTTTACATGACAACGGTGTTTTGAGTGCCTAAAAACGCAAAGTTTTGAAAACGGGTTTCAAAGTGCAAGTTTTTGAGAACGGTCTCTGTGTAAACAACAAAAATGTGAATCTCTGAAGACGATGACGTCATGCTCATGCGTATTATGTGTTCAGTCTATAGTGTTTATGGCCTGGCAGCAGGCACCTTACAGCGTTTTTAGTCATTTTCGCGCATCTGTGTGAGTGAGGATAGTTTTGACAATAGTGTCGTCTATACGTGGAAAACTCAAAGGAAAAACTTCTCTGTTTTAAGCATCTCGTTGTCGCGTAAACTTACCCTTAAGCTCCACTTCCAATAATAATAATGTTAGTCACCTTCTTCTTTGTTATAGATGACATTTTTAGTCAGGAGGTCATTGTGACACAGCACTACTGGGGAGTTGGTGTGGGTGAGAAGAGTCTTCAGCTCCTCCATCTCGGAGATGATGATTGTAAGGTTAGGCGTCTCCACATGAGCACTGGACCTGAATAATAATAATAATAATAATAATACATTTTATTTGGCCAACGCCTTTCTAAATACCCAAGGACATCTTACATGTTTCGGAGGACATAAAAGAAGGAAACAAATCAAAATACATTTTAATTCATAGTAGGCTAATACATGTTACAAATAAGGCAAATCTGAAAAGTGCTAAGAAGGCCAGGAGAAAGCACAATAAAAGAGTGTCAAGAGGGTTACTATGGCGATGTAGAACTAAAATGTTCTAAAGATTAAAAGCTTTCTTAAAGAGATAGGTCTTTAACAATTTTTTAAATGAATTGACTGTGTCTGCCTGTCGAATGTGGGAGGGGAGGGCATTCTAAAGTCTTGGAGCAGCGCAACTGAAGGCCCTGGCCCCCATGGTGGAGAGGCGGAATTTGGGGGTGACAAGGAGGCCAGTCGAGGAAGAGCGGAGGGAGCGTGTAGGAACATATCCTGATAGGAGGTCATAAATGTAGCTGGGTGCAAGATTATGAAGTGCTTTGTAGGTGATGACGAGGGCCTTAAAATCAATACGGAAGTGCACAGGGAGCCAGTGTAGAGTGATAAGGATAGGTGTAATGTGTTCAGATGGTCTGGTACCAGTGAGGATTCGAGCGGTGGAATTCTGAATAAGTTGAAGTCTATTTATCAGCTTAGAAGGGAGACCGATGAGAAGGGAGTTGCAATAATCCAGACGTGACGTGACAAGGGCATGAATTAGGGTTTCAGTGCTGGCTTGTGTCAAAGAGGGTCTAAGCCTGGAGATATTTCGGAGGTGAAAGAACGAGGTCCGGGTAAGTGATTTAATCTGAGATTTGAATGAAAGGGAACTGTCCAGAATGACACCAAGGCTTTTGACTTGAGTTGACAGAGGGACCGTGATCTCATCTATGGTTAAATTGAGGTTTCGCTGTTTTGAGAGAGTAGAAGCACACGCGAGAACATCTGAACACTTATGCAGCTCTATTATTATGGATTCAACTGAGA
Source organism: Squalius cephalus (assembly GCA_022829025.1). Taxonomy (NCBI): domain Eukaryota; kingdom Metazoa; phylum Chordata; class Actinopteri; order Cypriniformes; family Leuciscidae; genus Squalius; species Squalius cephalus. Next base: position 189,259 of record CM040805.1, read on the forward strand.
ATTACCATTCTTTGTTTGTTTGTTTCAAACCGAGATCATGATTCTGAACAGATTCAGACAGAAACAGACAGAAATTTTTTTTATTAGAGGTTATTTTTTTCTTTATTTTTTTTGTAATCAGCGCCGCCGCTCCCACCACGCGCTGTGCGTAGGGCACCAAGTGCTGAGGGGGCACCAAAGATAGCCTAATGAAAAAATAATAATTATAATGCCGATATTATTTCATTAGCCTATAGAAATATTATTAGGCACATTTTAGCCATGTATATGTAACAAAAAAGGGGGAACAAGATAATTGAATTGCTCTAGCTCTAGTCTAGAAAGTACCGTTGTTAAGTACTGTTAGGGTCCAAAGGTGCATGAAAGACATGGGCCAAGTCTCTGAGGAAAATCCTGAGAGAAGTCTGAGTCCAAGCAACAGCACCAGAACGTTTAGCAATATGTCAAAACATCATAAGTCAAGCATAAAAGAAATTCACTTAACACTGTACACAGGTCAGTGATGGAGGCCCAAAACAGTTAAATCACCATCTCCCCTCAACACCTGGGACCTTATCAAACACCTTCTTCTTCTCTCCCTCTCTTTAAAGAAACCACGTCCTAGCCACAACATTCTCACCGCTGACCCCTAGGGGCTGGGATGTAAATTACACCCCTGTAACAGTAGAAGTAGTACTACTAATAATAATAATCATAATAAGATCATCTCAGCTTTATGGAATTTTAGACCAGTCAAAAAAAATGATTTCAGATCCACATTACTCTGGGAGCCCCTCCACACACACACACACACACAGACACTCTCACACACACACACACACACACACACACACACACACACACACACACACACACACACACACTCTCATACACACACACACACACACACATACACACACACACACCTCAGAACACCTGCAGATAACCACGACTATGAACAGCCATGATCAACAGAGCTCCGACACACACACACACACACACACACACACCTGCAGATAGCCTGAACAATGGAGCTCAGATATTACGGTTCGCCATGGCAACAGCACCAACAAAAGATGTCTGCATACTTCAATACGTAAATATGTATTGAGTACGTAAGTTTAACTCCTAATCACTGTTATAATATCAGAAACTGGCAGAACTGTAAGTTATTCGCACAGGCACAGAGCTTGAGCTGAAGATGAAGTATAGAAGCAGAATTCATCAGGTAAAGCTCTAAGCACACACGCTTCATGGGTGTAGACTACATGACTTTACAGACATTTGACATATTAAATACATATCCTTTCAATGCGCAGCAGCTTTTTCCACATAGTCTAATGCTCTTGTCACATAATTAAATGTTCTTTAATCCCACATGTAACATTTCTTAATTAGGCTAATGAAACTAGCATGTGACGTGTCCTCAGCCAACAGAAGGGTTGGGGTCAGAAGTGAACACCACACTGCCGGATGAGGAGGAGATGCTCAATACCACAGGAGAACTGCTGCTTTTGTATTTGTAGGAAATAAAGATGACCAAATAAAGTGTGAATAATGAGTGTTTATTTAACAGCTGTCCATTCGCTTCATTTCCGGAAGCTGTGATGCATGTCATCAGTGCATTAATGTTTAAGATGTTTTCTCAGAACATGACTTAATGTAATGCTGCTTTGAAAGCTTTTGTCTGATGATAATCACTGAAGATGTAATAATGTAAGACAATTGTAATGTTCCAATAATGTGGAATTCACCTTTTACATATCCATCCATTTTCCAAAACGCTTGATTTGTGTAGAGTATTAGAGATCATGTCCTTTCAAATATGAATCACTATGTTTCCTAACTCTGAGATGATCTGACCTGTGCTGTTGAGGAGCATCAGAACTCTGGACCAGGCTCAGGAACTGGGACAGTCTAGGCCACAGCACTGGAGTCACGGGTGGGCCCTTTCCCATTTCTCCACACTTTATGGAATGGATTTTTCCCATTTCTGTTGCAATCAATCTACAGTCAATGGAGAAGTGTCATTTCGGTTGATCATATTGAGAAAATAAAGTAGCAATAATAAAAAAGAGACATCAGCTTTCCTCTATCTAAGGTATTTTAGGTAGCCAAAACTATCAGCCAGATTAGGGCTAACAACTTTACCAAGGATACAACTCAGATATATTCCTAGAGATCCAAAGTGTGTTGGTCAAGGATGCTCAACAGAAGCTCTGTGGGTTCATCAGCCTTGTTCAGTACCTGGCACTGTTCTGGCCGTGTGAAATGTGTGTGTGTGTGTGTGTGTGTGTGAGAGTGTCCTCAGACCT
>CM040805.1:194052-249052 GCA_022829025.1 Squalius cephalus
GTGTGTGTGTGTGTGAGAGTGTCCTCAGACCTGTAGACGGAGGGTGTGTGTGTGTGTGTGTGTGTGTGTGTGTGTGTGTGTGTGTGTGTCCTCAGACCTGTAGACGGAGCGTGTGTGTGTGTGTGTCCTCAGACCTGTAGACGGAGCGTGTGTGTGTGTGTGTCCTCAGACCTGTAGACGGAGCGTGTGTGTGTGTGTGTCCTCAGACCTGTAGACGGAGCGTGTGTGTGTGTGTGTGTGTGTGTGTGTGTGTGTGTGTGAGAGTGTCCTCAGACCTGTAGACGGAGTGTGTGTGTGTGTGTGTGTCCTCAGACCTGTAGACGGAGGGTGTGTGTGTGTGTGTGAGAGTGTCCTCAGACCTGTAGACGGAGGGTGTGTGTGTGTGTGTGTGTGTGTGTGTGTGTGTGTGTGTGTCCTCAGACCTGTAGACGGAGGGTGTGTGTGTGTGTGTGTGTGTGTGTGTGTGTCCTCAGACCTGTAGACGGAGCGTGTGTGTGTGTGTGTCCTCAGACCTGTAGACGGAGCGTGTGTGTGTGTGTGTCCTCAGACCTGTAGACGGAGGGCTGTCTCAGCAGCGTGTCGTCCAGCACGACTCCTCTGATGAACTCGTAGCAGATGCCGTTGCTGAAGCTGCAGAAGAGCTCCGGCCCGCAGCCGTGTGTGTGGAGCACCTGGAACATCTCCAGCTCCTTCTCTCGGTCCAGGAACAGCTCCGTCCTCTGCCCGTAAACCCTCACCAGTACAACTGGGTCTTCAGCCATAGAGCCCACGTAGCAGCCCATCAACTGGTTGGTGATGCCCTCCGTGAAAGCCTAGGTTCATTAAAACAGTATTCAAATAAAACAGTTCTTCAAATTAAAGTCCAGTCTGTTATTGACTGTAATAATGCACATTAATCATATGGGACTACTTTTGGAAACTGATTGTTAATTTAACCTATACTGTTGTGTAGGCCAATAAGGCGCATGCTAGCAGATTCCTGTCTGTAATGTTTCTTGTGTGTTTTGGTCGTGTTTTTTATGTGTATTGCCTGTGACTGTCATGAACAAGAGCTTCTAGATATTGCACTATCGATCAACTTAGATCCTTAGATCAACTTAACTCTCGTCTGCCAAGGGATCACACTTGAATCCGAGAGAAGACAATATATTAGAGACCTACAGCTACAGTGGATAACTCAGAATGTAATCAGCGGGCTAAAGTCTTATCTTCAGTGTCCCGCCTGCATTAGGGATTATATCAAGACTGAGACTGGAGATCATTCGAGTAGGAAAAGAGAAGGAGTTGGACTGTGACGAAGATAACAACAGCTCACCCGTATCCCCCTGCCTTCACTGCTTACGGGAAACATTCAGTCCTTGTGAAATAGACTTGATGAGCTACAGGGAAGCTTCTGCAGGACGGGCTGGGACAGGCAATCCTTCACCTGTGCAGTATATCACTTGTGCTATAGTATTTGGTCTTACTTGTGCAATACTTTCACCCCGACGCACATTCATGAGAGCACCACAACGTGTGTGTGTGTGTGTGTGTGTGTGTGTGTGTGTGTGTGTGTGTGGCAGAGGTGTGGACTCGAGTCATGTGACTTGGACTCGAGTCAGACTCGAGTCATGAATTTGATGACTTCAGACTCGACTCGACAAAATGTACAAAGACTTGCAACTCGACTTGGACTTTAACATCAATGACTCGTGACTTCACTTAGACTTGCGCCTTTTGACTCGAGAAGACTTGCTACTTCCCATGAAAACTGGGGAAAAAATGTTCACACGGCCGCGCCGCTCTCGGTTTATCTGCATTTGTGAAAAACTGCACCACCTGTATGCATGCAGAGAGCGCGCACGCTGCCTGCACGACATCCAATCACTGTAGTCCCACGTTGTTTTGATTCGACAGCATCTAAGCAGGCACATTGCAAGACAACCAATGAAGCGCAACAAGCAACAACGCATGCTACGAATTTGAACGAATGCTAAGCACCTTATTGGATGTACCGTAACTTACTAGCTGCTACATAGCTGCCAACTCTCTCGCATTCACCGTGAGACACACGCAATTTACACTTTTCACACGCTCTCACGACACACATCCATTTTCTCACGCACAGAAAAATCGCGAAGCAAAGAGGACACGGAGACCGACAGACTAGACAGAGCAGGTTACTTACGATATAAAAAAATCTCTGCTCTCAGATTCTGTCACTTTTATTACGAAATTCAGACAATAAATACCGTTTTGGCACTTGTAAATGTGACACGACAGATCCCTAGTGGCACGTGAACCGATCATCTCTAGCTGATAGTAAATAACGTTAAACACGAATGAACACTGTTGAAAGATACAGTACAACTTACCGAAATGTATATTCCACATACATAATATCGACCCATCAATCAAAGGGGTCAATAAAACAGTTGGAGAACAATTATGTCACATAACATTTACCTCAGGAAAGCCATTTAATGACCATAATAGGCTATAGCACGTTAGTTGGCTAGAAAAAGAGAGCTATAGAGAGTATTTTGCTAAATATGTGTACTATATTACATATTTATTATATTTTTACTTATATCATTAAATAAAGTTATTATAATAAAAAAAACCGCATTATATTTAATTTGTGTTATTTTTAACCTTAAATAATACTGCCAGCTGATAGGGCTCTCTGTATGTTTACAGCATTAGGTGAGTTGTTTTTTTCTTGAGAAAAATTAATGCCTATCTTGTGTAGCCTACCTAATATGTATCCAAATGAGTCAATATTAAATCAAATCACAATAACTGAATTGAACTGAAATAATAAAAAAGCGTAGCTTACCAGAAATTGAACCATGTAAACATTGTAACATGTTGTCACTAAACCTAATAAAATTCAGTTTAGTTACTAAAATGTTTTGACAATCACAATACACTTATTGTGATGCAAAAATTACATCACAATTATTAATAATTGCATCACAATTGCACAACCCCTCCCACCCACCCCCCAATTGGGACCAATGAAACCAAGTCAATGGGACCCAGAAACTGCCTGGTTACTGACATTCTGCTAAATATCTTCCTTTCTGTTCAGCAGAAGAAATAAATTCATGTGAAATTTTTTGTGAAAATTAAATTTTCTGTTTTTTACTGTATTTGATTAATGTCATTGTATAAAAAGAGGTTTAAATAAATACAAATCTTACAGACATACATGATTTGTATACATTTTATTTCTGTGGTAAGAGGACTTGAAATGACTCGAAACTAAAATGGTAGGACTTTGGACTCGACTTGAGACTTGTTGGCTGGGACTTGCCTCATCTTTGACTCGACTTGACTTGGGACTCGAGGGCAAAGACTTGAGACTTACTTGTGACTTGCATAACAATGACTTTGTCCCACCTCTGGTGTGTGGTGATGATGCAGGAGCTGGCGTTCTGACATCTGATCTACAACCAGAGGAAGACGCACGCGTCGTGATGCTCTCATGAACGCGCGTCGGAGACTGACATAGAAGAGAAGAAATGACTGAATATAGTCGATATTTAGTTTTTTTTTGGCCCACAAAAAAGTATTCTCGCCGCTTCATAAAATTAAGGTTGAACCACTGTAGTCACATGGACTATTTTAACGATGTCTTTCTGGGCCTTCACAGTGTTAATTAAATATCTGTCAAAGGAGCCCCCAAATGTCCCCAGGAACATTTATATTCTTTTATCAGTATAGGATAAACTGATATTTTAGGATGAATTGTAAAAGATATTTACTAGGAATAAATTTTGTTATAAATAATATTTTGTTCCTCTGTGACCCTAACCCACGAGGAAGTGCAGCGGAACATAAGGGTTAACTGATTTATCTATTTTATTTCTTTATTTTCTTAAATAATAATAAAGTAACGTGCACTCTGTTCTCTTTGTGTGTCAGTAGCCGCGTTTCCATTACCCTTCAAATTGCACAAACTGAAATTGCGAATTGAAAATACGCTCAATGGAAACACGTCAATTTCGCAAAAACTCCCATTTATCGCAAAATAGTTTTTCCGCTCGCATGAGGAGGATAAATATTAATTCAAAAAATAAATATTTCGCAAAACTGCAATGGAAACAGTTTTTGTGCATTTACAGTCACCTGACGTAGACGACGCGGTGTGTTTGGACAAAAGACGAGACAGAGCTCTTTATTAAACTCATATAAGACAGAAGAATTACCAAGACTGGATTCTAAACCTCAAAGAAATGCCACGATCAAGACCTGGACGCAGATCTGAGGGAGAAACACCCAGAAACTCCTCATATGAGCCGCTCACAGTATAAGGGGCTTTCCTTGCCAGTAATGCTTGGAAAACACACACACGTCTCCTCTGATTAATAATAATGGCCAGTGCGGTGGCTGAGATACATAAACCTACCAACGTCCGTTGCCATGATATTTGGAATGATTTATCGCGAGAGGAATAATTAAGTTTTAGTCGCATAACATCGGTTAATGGAAACGGCGTCATTTCGCAATAGTTTTTTGTCGACATTTAGAAAAAATTCGCAAGAGTTTTGCGCAAATCTGTAATGGAAACGCGCCTAGTGTGTTTGTTAGTTCCAGTCTGTGACCGAGTTTCCCTCAGCCTGTGTAATTAGTCTGTTAATGGGTCATTCTGTTCTGATTAATCATCTCATTAGTTTCCTTTGATTGGTCCATGCTTAAAAGCCTGAGTTCTTCTTTTGTCTCTGTCGGTTCTCGTTAATGTGTATGTCAATGTTCCGCGAATTAAAAGTGTATTCTGTGATTATTATGTACGTTTTTGTTATTAAATTCTGGTTCCTGTTACTCCTCTTCGTCATGCTAGTTTTATATTTCTATGTTATGTAACAAATAATAAGAATAATATTTTTTAAAGTTGCAGTCTGTAGTTTTTCCTCTTTGTTCGAAATCTGCAATTGCAGTCATTCGCGGAATGATCAACTTAACATGGGTTGTGCCTCGGCACGGCACAGCGCGGATGAATCCAGTGTTTTGAGGAGAATGTGCGGCTGTCCTGAACCTTTCTGGATCCGCCATCAAATTGCTAAGTGTAATTATATCAAGAGCTGTGAGAAAAGGCTATACATCTCCACCTCTCCGCTAGCCTACTAGCCGAGACTCTTCTTTATGTGTACAGATGTGACGGAATGACACAAAGACATGCTTGAATTTCCAGAATTTCCTCAGAAATCCACCAGTAATCCACTGGAATTAAAACATTATTACAAGCTTCCCGTTTTGAATCGAGCTACGGCAAGCAGAGAGTTCTGAACACCGGCTGCTTATGGACTTGCTCAAATTTATTTTGGATCATTTTTAACCCTAAAAAGTTCCAGAATGCAGCTTTAAATATTTATTAATTTTTGTGAATTGACCAGTTTGCAAATCTTCCATTTATTTGGGGATATGAAACAATTTTTTTCCCTTTTCATGTGCATTTTATCAGCTGCTCTGATGGCTTTACTCAGAGTATATCATTTCATTTGTACTTTACTTTTAATTTTTTAGTCATCACGCATTCAGTTCCAACCAGGCATTCATACCAGTGTTCAGTGCCCCAGGAGATCCACACATATGAACACATATGAACATTTCATGCTTCAAACATATTTCCAGGTGAACTCTTTATCAGTGGAAAACAGTGGTCATTTTGGACTGTGATCTGTTTGGACCCTGTGACCGGAACATGGCTATATTTTAACTTTTGTTCTAACCCTCTGACTGATGCAATAAATACTTTTTACTATTATTGCTTATTACTTTTTTCTTTCTTACTTATTACTTTTTGTAAATTGTGTTGAACACCATGCATTTAAATTTGATAAATGACAATGGAAATGTTAGGTAAGCTAAGAATATGCATTCATTAATCATTAAAGTACATCAGTTATATTATATTATTATGTGTTTATTTAATATATTAGTATAAACAGTACAAGTTTGGAGACATTACTTTTTTTTTTTTACTGTTTTTGAAAGAAGTCTCTTCTGCTCACCAAGAAGCTCTGCTCATTTATCTGATCAAAGATACAGTAAAAACAGTAATATTGTGAAATATTATTACAAATTAACATAACTGTTATCTATTTGTATATACAGTACAGTGTAATTTATTCCTGTGATCAAAGCTGAATGTTCAGCATCATTACTCCAGTCTTCAGTGTCACATGATCCTCCAGAAATCACTCTAATATGAGGATTTGGTGCTCTGGTAACTCTTCTTATTATTATTAATAATGTTTAAAAGAATGACATCTGTACAGTAAGGTAGTTGCCTCTGCTATCAAAAAGTATGTCAACACAAAGTCGAAATTCCTCCAACACAACATTAAGACTACAAGTAATAATACTTTGTTACAGTACTTGAGTATTATTTGGGAGAATCTGTACTTTACTTGAGTTTTTATATTTTTTTTGTCAGCTTTAACTTGATAATAATAAGTATGACATTATCGGTGTGGTGGAAAGCTAACAGTCTTTTCCATCTCAGCTCCTCCCCATCCAGCTTGACACCATTATGGAACAACAACATGTTCACTATCCATACAAAAATATGTTCTCTTCCCGAAAATGAAAGAGAAAGGAATATTAAACTTTATTAATTATGACTTTTGAACAATTACAAAAAATTATAATATTCGAGAAAACACAAGCTACCATGAATCGTAATCATGAAGATTAAAATTGTACTTTTTTTCAAATCATTGTCACGAATATATAATATCCTAGCCTCCAATTCTCTACCATAATTTCATAATTACCATAATTTCTCTACTTACAAATAAATGTAATAATGATCTTCATTCTGAATATACTGACCTAGACCTTTTAAAACTTTGCAAAGATGTCTTTGTCATATCTAGTAATTCCAGAATACAAAAAGTAAATTGTTTCATATAGGCCATGTCAACACTAATACATTTACATTCTGTCAAAATAGTTTAGATGATTATATCCACTCCTTCTGGAACTGTACACACATATAAAGAAATTCTGGTCAGAAGTTATATACAAACTTGAAGTGAATCTAGACTTTAATCTCTCTAAATCCCCTTCAGTATTTCTGTTAGGAGTAGGGATGGGCATTCGATTAAATTTTCTTAGTCGATCGTCGGGAGAATTAACGATCGACTATCGATTAATCATTAATATTTTTATATTGAAATTCATTATTTCTTTAACTTTTTATAAATTAAAAATGCAATGAAAATACAAAAATACAGTTTGTTTGTCCTCGATGAGATCTTTATTACAAGAGGTGTGGCAGTGAAACTGGACGTTCGGTAGACTTGAAGATATGCCCTGCGGTGCTCTAGAACAGCGGAACCTGCAGCTGCGAGCCGGCGTTCTTAAACAGAGACCCATGGCCACTTCATCCGTTTTCTGTGATCGGATAGCTATCCGATCGTGAAAAGACCAAATGTAAATGCCCTCCGAAACGCATTCGAGACGGATTTAAACCCGATCGCTCAAACCACTTCAGGAGGAGATCTGAGACGCATTCCAGACGAAACTGGACAAGAGTAAATGCATCTGGTTGTTGAAACTACATATGTAAATTTGACTTATCCCAAAAATGCTAAGAAATAAACGTGTGAGAGCTTGTTATAGGCTATATGTCATGTTATAGCCAGATATGACGACGCTACTTCAACACGCATCACCACAGATGAGCATCTATTCATCAAGCCAACGTCAAGTCAAGTCAAGTCAAGTCATCTTCATTTATATAGCGCTTTTAACAATGTAGATTGTCTCAAAGCAGCTTTACAGAGATAAGCGTATAATTTAAGGTAACAGAGATTGTTTCGGCTTTACAGCAGAGTTAAGTTATTTCCATCTAAAGTTAGTTTTAATTGATTTGCTTCCGTCGCAATGATCATTTGTTATTAAATTAGGGGCCGCTAAGACGACACCATTCCCTCTACACAGACTTTAAACGCGAACCCGTGAGAAACACCGATGGCGTTCACATGCGCATTTAGAATGGGTTCTATAGTTATGTGCGTTTGAAAATACGCAGGTTTGGAATTCCCTACAAACCAAGCCTAAACAAAGTACTTGTCTTTCCTTATAAATTTTGATAAGGAATTTTATTTTATTTGTTGCTTTGGGGTAGGAACGCGAAACGAATTTTCCCGACAACGCCTTATCTGTAGAGTGGTAGTGGGATCCTCCATAGGGAGAGACTAGTTGGCACTTCAGCACTGCGTTGTCATCGGTCCAGGCGAAGGTCCTTCGTCAGATCTGGATACGGCCTGGATCCGGCAGGCTGCAGGAAAACCTCGGGATAAACACAGACACTAAAATTAGCGTAGATGCCATTCTTCTCATGATGTAACGAGTACATCAGGATTTTTGGGAAGTGTTCCCGGTTCCGGCTGACCTACTATATGCAGCCTAACATTAAATTATAGAAGTCTATAATGTATTATGTGAATGCTAGGTCAAAGAGATGTGTCTTTAATCTGGCTTTGAACTGACAGAGTGTGTCTGCTTCCCGGACAATGGTAGGAAGACTGTTCCAGAGTTTTGGTGCTAAATAGGAGAAGGATCTACCGCCAGCAGTCGATTTTGATATTCTAGGTATTATCAACTGGCCGGAATTTTGAGATCGTAATAGACGTGACGGACTATAATGCGTTAAGAGCTCGCTCAAGTACTGCGGAGCTAAACCATTCAGTGCTTTGTAAGTAATCAGCAATATTTTAAAATTGATGCGATGTTTAATAGGGAGCCAGTGCAGTTTTGACAGAACTGGGCTAATATGGTCATACTTCCTGGTTCTGGTAAGAACTCGAGCTGCTGCGTTTTGAACCAGCTGTAGTTTGTTTATTAAGCGTGCAGGGCAACCACCCAGTAGAGCATTACAATAATCTAGCCTTGAGGTCATGAACGCATGAACCAATTGTTCCGCATTTGTCAATGAGAGCATATGGCGTAATTTAGATATATTTTTAAGATGGAAAAATGCAGTTTTACAGATACTAGACACGTGACTTTCAAATGAAAGATCGGTATCAAAGAGCACACCCAGGTTCCTAACCGACGACGAAGACTTAACAGAGCAGCCATCGAGTGTTAGACAGTATTCTAGATTATTACGTGAGGAAGTTTTTTGTCCAATAATTAGAAACTCTGTTTTTTCAGAATTTAGAAGTAGGAAATTACAAGTCATCCAATTTTTTATATCAGCTATGCATTCCGTTAATTTTGTGAATTGATAAGTTTCGTTAGGTTTTGAAGAAATATAGAGCTGAGTATCATCGGCATAACAGTGAAAGCTAATGCCATGTTTCCTAATGATATCTCCTAAGGGTAGCATGTACAGAGTGAACAGCAGCGGTCCTAGTACTGAGCCTTGTGGTACGCCATACTGAACTTGTGATCGATGAGACATCTCTTCATTTACTGCTACAAACTGATAACGGTCAGATAAGTATGATTTAAACCATGCTAGTGCATTTCCCGTAATGCCAACATAATGTTCTAATCTATTTAAAAGAACGTTGTGGTCGATAGTGTCAAATGCAGCACTAAGATCGAGTAACACTAATAGCGAGATACAACCACGATCGGATGATAAGAGCAAATCATTTGTGACTCTAACGAGAGCTGTCTCGGTACTATGGTACGGTCTAAATCCTGACTGGAAATCCTCGCAGATATCATTTCTTTCAAGAAAGGAACACAGTTGTGAAGATACTGCCTTTTCTAGTATCTTTGACAGAAAAGGTAGATTCGAGATCGGCCTGTAATTGACTAATTCTGTAGGATCAAGTTGCGTTTTTTTAACAAGCGGTTTAATCATAGCCAGCTTAAAGTTTTTTGGTACGTATCCTAGAGACAAAGACGAATTAATGATATTAAGAAGAGGATCTATGACCTCTGGAAGTATTTCTTTCAGTAGCTTAGTCGGTATAGGGTCTAACATACATGTTGTAGATTTAGATGATTTAATGAGTTTAGTAAATTCTTCCTCTCCTATAGCAACGAATGAATCAAATTTTTCCTCAGGGAGACTACAATGCACTGCCTGATGTGATACTGTAGTAGACGGTTGCATAGTTATAATTTTGTCCCTGATATTATCAATCTTATAAGTGAAGAAGTTCATAAAGTCATTACTGCTGTGTTGCTTGGAAACTTCGGTGCTTGAAGCTTTATTTTTCGTTAGTTTAGCCACCGTTTCAAATAAATACCTAGGATTATGTTTATTTTCTTCTAATAGGGTTGAAAAATAAGCAGATCTAGCAGCTTTTAAAGCCTCTCTGTAAGTGCAAACTATCGCAAATCAAAGTGAAAGTCATTCATCAACAATCATCTTCATTAAAAGTAAAGAACCGAGATGATCTTACCAGGGCTGTTGCCACATCTTGTTGCGGTCTTTGATTTAGAAATTTTCGCTGATGATCAATAAAATGCAGCTCATATCAGTATTGCTTTCGGTGACGTGCAACAATTTAAATATGCATATAGCGGGAATTCAAGATCGGATTTATATCCGTTTTGCAAAAACACATTTATGTGACCAGGTGTAAATGGAATCGTTTTGATAAATCAGATAGCTATCCGATCTGAGAAAACACATGAAGTTCCCATAGAACTTCTGCACCAGTCTACTGATTTCTGTTGAGAAAGATAAGCATGTTGACATGATCTGGGATCAGATGCGACCGCAACCTGGGCCCAGTTTTTCAAAAGTAATCCACTAGGATTTTGGATAACGGATTGGATCAAATCTTGAAAATGGGTTTTTCAAAAGAAAAAACGGATTACATAATCGGATTAGATCACGTAATCCAATCTTGGTTTTGATCCGGATCAAACCTTTAGTTTGGGTTTTTCAGAACTTTTTTGTAGGATTTGGATCACTTTGATCCAAAAAATCTGGATTAAACTGATCCCATCAGAAGGGTGGATTCAGTGTGGATTTCATGCCCAAAATGTAATGAAAACTTTCAAAATGTATCAAATAATTCTATATTTGGATCATGCAGTATCTTACAAGATATCCTATTTATTCATAAGGTTTTAATTTTGTTTGTTCATCCGTCAGGCTACAGTGATTAGGTAGGCTTTAACGTATCAGAAATAGTGTCTAACTATTGCGTCCCTTGTTGCACACCTGTTTGCTCGTTCTGGCAGAATGCAGGAGGTTGGTTAGGGTCTCCAAGGGGCTCAGGTGCATCATTGTTAGCACAGAGAGGGACATTGCGCTTAGTAGCGATGTTGTGCAGGACAATACAGGCAAGGGTTATGTTGCATGCTTTCTGTGGTTCCGCTCTCAGGTAGTTAAGGCATGCAAAGCGCCTCTTAAAGGGGTGGTTCAGGATTTTCAACATCGGACCTCATTTTCAAGTGAGCCTGTTTGTCATTCATCAGTGGAGACACTTTTCAAAAAAAATTATCCAGTCCTTACTTTTGGATAGTTCGCTGGTGCTAGGCTAGCGCGAGTCAACGGTAGATGCGTTAGCCTGCCATTAAAAACTGTTTTACCCACTCCACAGTACACCAAAAGCAAATCAATTATAACGCCAGACTACCGATATAAATATCTGTTGAGAGAATAATGTTAGAAATCAAACTACCCTTTCATTGCATTGCAATAGTTATACTTTGTTCCCTGTATTTATTAGCACAGTCTACAGCAGCGGCGGAGTGATATTAAGTTACCAAGGCAACCAAGACTACTACTAGCTAGCTAGACGTCCCGACTGTAGTGCGCTTCTTTTCTGTGTTTACTTTTCGGCGCAGTACTAACCGGAGCAAAGTAAAATTCCGCCACTGCTGAGAAACTAGTTCCTGTAAATGTAATGCGATCATTGAGATGCAAGTGTAGTTTGAATTCTAACATTATTCTCTCAGCAGACATTTACATCGATAGTCTGGCGTTATAATTGATTTGCTTTTGGTGTACTGTGGAGTGGGTAAAACTGTTTTTAATGGCAGGCTAACACATCTACCGTTGACTCACGCTAGCCTAGCACCAGCGAACTATCCAAAAGTAAGGACTGGATGAATTTTTTTGAAAAGTGTCTCCACTGATGAATGACAAACAGGCTCACTTGAAAATGAGGTCCGATGTTGAAAATCCTGAACCACCCCTTTAAGAACTCCATTTAAACGCTCAATTGCACATCTTGCTCTGCAATGAGCAGTGTTGAAGCGTGCCTGCGCCGGTGTATTTGCTGTTAGAAAAGAGTCATCAGCCATGGTAGGAGTGGGTAGGCACTGTCTCCTAATATTATGCCATCCGGTCGTTTGGTTTGGATGTCTCTATATAGAGCGCTCTCCCTCAGGATGCGTGCATCATGGACAGACTCAGGCCACTTGACAACGCAGTTGGTGATGATGAGGTCAGCATCACACACAAGTTGGACATTGATGCTGTGCCTCCCCTTTCTGTTTATGAACTCCCATTCATTCTCACGAGGTGCTTGTATATGCACATGTGTGCAGTCGATTGCTCCAATAGTATTGGACATATTCCCCAAAAGAAAAAAGCTGCGCTTGGCCTGGCCGGGCAATCTGGTTGTCCTTTGGAAAAGAAACAAATTCATTGACCAGGCTGGCCAGTGCGATTGACACATCTCTCACCACATCACACACAGCTGATTTCACCACTCCCATATAGTCACCAACAACTTGATAGAAAGTCCCACATGCATAAAATCGGAGAGCAATGAGGATCTGGTCTTCCACAGACAGACCGTGACTCCTTTGGGTTCTGTGTTGAAGTTTTGGCCTGAGACGGTTCACAAGGTACTCTATATCAGCCTTCCCAAAGCGAAACCGGACAACACCTGCCATTTCACTGTCTCTCTGTGAATCCTCTGAGAAAGGCTGATTTATATGGCTGTGTGTGTAGTTGGTCTTTTCAAACACACCTATTACAACTGATTAGTTTTGGCTTGTGTTCAATTGAGGCAATTGGACCCAAGGCCTATAATTGATGAACACTGTTCACTATAGTAAAGCAATGGAACCATGGACTCAAGAAGCTGTAACTTCACTGCTGCTGAAACCAATGCACTACTAGAGGGTGTTCGGTGCCATTATGGAACAATAGTGGGAAGTTTTAATTCTGCTAAGGATACCAATAAAAAGAAAATTTATGTTTGGATTTTAATCACAGAAAATGTGAATGCCATAGGGTCTGGCCAGAGGAGGACCACAGAATCAAATTGTGGTGGAAGAATCTTAAGGCCAGGGCAACAAAGGACCATGCTGAAGCCAAAAACCCACAAACAGGCAACAAGCCATTTAAGAGGGGAGATTACACAGATGTGGTCCTCGACATCATTGGAGGTGAGAAGTCGCAAGCTCTCCATGGTATTCAAGGTGTTGTAGGGGATGGCGAGCCTTGGATTGAGGAGGAGGAGAATCTGCCAGTTCCTCCTGAGGCTGATCCAGAGAGCGTATTTATATTGAATCTCAGCTCTGTTCCTGAGGAAGAAGCTGGATCCTCATTGGTTGAACCAGTGGTAGTTGCCACAGGATCTCAGAGGAAAGGCTTGAAGCACCCTTCATCAAACAAAGATGATGATTACAAGGCACTTCTACAAAAAGAGACTGAAAGGGCAGAAGCACAGCTTCGTCTGGCAGAGGAACAACTGACTCTGACCAAACTGCAGCAAACCAAGTCCAGACTTGAGATCCGCCTCCTAAAGGCTACGCTCAGACAAGCTGGTCTCTCCACATCAGATGAGGAAGTCTGAAATTATTGTGGAGTATTTGACATTAAGTCTTTTTTTTTTATTCAATACATCTATATTTGAAACTTGTTATAAATATCCTCAATGTACAGTGTTTGTGTTGTAGGTCTCAGATGAGCGGACTGCTGGAAGAGGATGGGGTGGGGTTTTTCTTGTTTTTAGTTTTTTTTAAATGTGTGTGTTTTCATTTCAAATAAAAATAAACTTATATTGACCCCACACTGGCTATTCTACTTGTTGCTCTTTACATATCTATAGTTCTACATTGTGATTTCCTATCCTGTTTGAGCACTGGTTATCCAGATTTGGTGATCCTGTAAAGTTCCTATCCGGATCAGATTGATCCAATTCGATGTTGCTTTGAAAAACTGGCTCAAAAGTAAGCTGTATTACGTGATCACGGATCGCAAAAAAAAGGATTACTAAATCCGGATCAATTTTATCCGGATTAAACCTTTTGAAAAACCGGGCCCTGGTGACAGCCAGTCCAGCCGCCGAAAACACCCGCTCTGAGGGGACTGGCGGTGCCGGGATGCACAGGTACCTCCGCGCTAAAATGAATTCCATTGCTTCAAGACTCACACTATGCAACGCAACCTGCATTAGTTTAATCGATAACAAATAAACATGATCGACGAAATTCTTAACGATCAATTATGCCCATCCCTAGTTAGGAGATCTTTCTCCCATTAACACTTCAAAAGAAACCATAACATTTATCTTTACCTCATCCATATAAGCAAAGAAAGTAATACTATTAAACTGGAAGGATAGATTTAAAATATAAATTACTTCAAATTCAACTTCAATCTACTTGAGAAAATGACAGCAACACTTAGAAACACAATGACTGCTTTTGAAAAAAGCAGTTTCTGGACAGATGAACTTCCAACATAAAATAATGCATATAATCAAAGGTGCAGATAAATTAGATGTTTAGTGACTTAAGATGTTAAATAATGTGAGTTTACAGTTAAGTGTGTGGTGTAGATCTGTTTGTTTTTCTTGCCCTAGTGAAAAAAAAGTATGCTAAGTATACTTGCAGCCAGACTAATTGTCAGTATACTTCAAGTGTGTTAATGATTAGTTAACTTGAAGTGTGCTATTTTGGATCAATTTTTTTGTACTAAGTGTATTTTAGTTATAATTAAATTATACTAAAGTATAACTTTAAGTGTATTTACTGTACTTTTTGATGCTAAATTGAGACAATTTCAAGTATACTTAGTACACTTTAAGTACATGCGTATTTTCATGCTTGATTATATTAAAGCATACTTTTTTGTATTACAAGTACAAGTACATTGCAAATGAATTAAGAGTGTCTTCCAAACAAACAAGAAATATACCATAAATATATTATTTTTGAGTAAAAATATACTTTCTTCCCCAAAGCTGAATGCACTTGTCAGGGTCATTACAATAAATAACATGTAACTTCAATACCACACAGATACACATAATGAACTCAAACAGTGTTTATTAAATCCTCACATGGTTTTAGCATTGAAAAACAGAACAAAATGCACCATGTAATACTTGGTTTATTTACCGTGAGACACAAAAGGCGTTTTCTCCTATAGACCCATAATACACTAAAACACAACATAAATTCACAAAATACGTCAATTTTATTAGCTTGATGTAATCCAAATCTTTAGAATCCATACGTTGTTTGCAAGAAACAGATCCAAATTCAGCCCTTTATCCAGTGATCTTCATCTCCACTTCTCAGCAGAGACCGTAAACGTCAAGCCCGCGCTCGTGGTGAATTCAAATTCAAAAATTGCGCCCGAACATGCGTTACGACATGTTTTACGTCAGTGATATCAAACGCTCATTGGCTCTCGCATGCATGCTTCGTCACAGATTGCGACATGCCGTGTTTAAGATGGTGTACTAGATTTGAAATGGAGAGGCGCGCGCGCCTTCACAGAGCGAACAACGAACCGAAACCGGATTAACATTTTCATGGATTAAATTCTGCTCTGTAATGTTACCTCATACAAAACTATTATATACTGCCAGAGAGGACTGCGATACATCGTCATGTGAACGGCTTTTGGTACCGGTTTTGGCATTTTCTCAATAAATAGCCTAAATGATTGTGATTGTACGTGTCTGTCGTATTTTTTACAGTCTATGATTAATACCTAACAATGAGACCAGGCTGGATGGCCGCTCGCACTTCCAACGGAGTTGTGTGTGGCCTTTCAACGCATTTATCATATGTTTTATTACTTTCTGAAAGTAGCAATTAAGTGAATTGCAAGCATGAAGAAATACACTTAAAAAAAAACATAATTTAACAAAGTATACTGCAACTTCAGGTTATTTAATAATGTAGGCTACTTTGAAAGTATACTTTCAATGCATTGTTACAATGATCATTTTCAGCACATAGTTAAAAAATATTCATAAAATATATTTAAGAAAAGTGCAAATAAATATACTTATAAAAAAAAACAGAACTTTCACTTCACGTATATTTTTGTAAAATATATTTTTTAGAAAATATACTAAATTACAATTATTTTAAAGTGTGTTAAAAATTGTATTGTGAAAATAGTCAAAAGTATGCTGCTAATATACTTTTTGTATATTTAAAAATAGTACATTTTTTATTAGTATATTTGCAATGTACTATTAAAACAGGGAATATATTACAAATACAATAAAGTATACTTTTTTTTCACTAGGGTGTATTTGGACCCAGCCATGCATGTTATAGTTGTGTATGTTATGGTCATGTATATGTATGTATTTCCATATGTATATGGTTTACCTTGTTTGTTTTCTGTGTACTGTATGTATTGTACCCCTTTAGTCTATTTACAATAATAAAAAACTTTAACTTTTACACCTCTATTTTTCCTATAAATTAATCAAATGTATACATTTCCCCAAAGCATATTCGTTACTTCCTACAAAATTAATTCTGAAGAACACAGACTGCAAGCAAGCATGTGCAAACAAGCGCTCGCACAACCGCAGTGGATTTCATTCTCCGGGTTTCTCTGAACTGTGTGGTTGTGGCTCTGGTCGCTGTTTGCACATTAATATTGAGAGAGTACTTTGATTATAGTTGTACTTGCACTTATTGTTTGCCTTTCATAAAACTAAGAAAAAAATGATATTTTTTGTTTTTATTTCTATGTTCAATTTGTGGAAAGGAGTTCAATTAGGAGATCACACACAAAATCGATCAGAAGTTCTGGGAGCTCATAATTCATGTACAGTAAGGTCTGAAGAGACTCGTGTGAAATCATACAGGAGAGAAGCCAGTCAGTTGAGTTTGTGGCAGAACATTTTACAGTGCTTGTAAATTGTTGTCTTTCAATGCATTTAATAATTTATTCTCATAAAGTAGAACTGAAATGACATTCATTACAAGAGGATTTCTATAAAATATTGTGCAAAATCTCGTCTCGTGAGATATGTCGTCACGCCTACTAGATGCTGCATTAGTGCCACTGAGGGTGAGAGGATGCTAACATTAGTACCTCACGTGGTTAAAACAATGTATTAACTTATTAGGCTGCATAGATCAGGTCAGCCGGAACCGGGAACACTTACTATAACACCTGATGTACTCGTTACATTATAAGAAGAATGGCATCAACGTTAATGTTAGTCTTTCTGTTTATTGCGAGGTTTACTGTAGTCAGCCGGATCCGGGCCGCATCCAGCCTGAATCATAATCATACACTGTTCGTTTGTTGGAGAACTGAGTCTGATTACTCCTAAGTAGGGTGACCACCCGTCCCGCGTAGCGCGTGCGCGCACAGCGTTTGAAGCCCAATTCACGCGTCACGCAAATTGAGACCGTGTCACGCATAATCTATGCTTGCTCAAAAAAAAGTTGGTCGCTCTACTCGAGCCCCAAGCAGACAAACGAACATTACTTGACATTTCAGCACGCTTGTTGCCACACAAACCCCTCAGTTGAACTGCTGACTAGGTTGTTGTCAACTTTTTCGTTGTTGTCATGACAGCGCACGCACGAGCATACCAGACACACTTGGAAGGAAGGAACTTTTAGATGCGCGCTTTCCAATTCGAAAAATTCGAGAAAGAGACTGTCTGAGAGGCAACGCCATCATCAATTAAAAAGAGAAGGTGTGAGTACAAGAAACAAGAATGGGGAAATGAATATTTGTGGCTGAAAGGTGTTGAGGGGGATACCGAGAGGGCTTTTTGTGACCTTTGCAAAACGTCCTTCTCAATCGGACATGGAGGGAGGGGAATACGAGGTCAATCGTATTTTTTTTAAATACTTTTTTTTTAACTGTTCCTGTGGTGTTGAGCAACTACAATTCCTGTTAATCTTATAAATTTATATTATAATTTATTAATTTATTTAAAGTAAATAAATTGTAATGAAAAATAAATAAAATTAAATAGTAAATCTTAAGTGGAAGTACATCTGTCAATTCATTGAATGTTCAAAATATTATGAGTCTTTATTTAGAAAAAAAATACACATTGGTTGGCCTATTCATGAGCATACATCAAAAATTACACGTTTAGGAGAATAGGGCATTATTAATACCATGTAAGGTGGTATGTGCTAGAAATGGGTAAACCACTATCAGTGAGTCTGCCAGTGGGGCACCGCCGCGCCAGACAGTGTCCCACATTGTCCCTCAGAAACATACCCCTTGTCCCCCCTTGGGCTTATTAGCAGGTGGTCACCCTACTCCTAAGGTTTTTTTCTCCATTCTGTCACTGATGGAGTTTTGGTTCCTTCACTGTCACCTTTGTGAATGAAACATCACTGAGCTTACTTAAGCTTTACTGTGATGCTATTTTCCTCATGAAACAAACTTTGTTGCATTATTTTCCTGTTATCTCTGTAAAGCTGCTT
Source organism: Squalius cephalus (assembly GCA_022829025.1). NCBI lineage: Eukaryota > Metazoa > Chordata > Actinopteri > Cypriniformes > Leuciscidae > Squalius > Squalius cephalus. Next base: position 212,638 of record CM040805.1, read on the forward strand.
TGAAAAAATCTGTATTGTAAAAAACATTATATAAATAAAGGTGATTTGACTTGAATTTTACTCAAGTGTGGCTTTCAAGTACTTTATCCACCACTGTAACCAACACCAAATTGTGTTTGAGGAGACCATAAGGACATCTGAATAAAGAAAAAATTATGCCGAACTGGAATATTGGAAGAAAGAAATGGAAGGTTTTTGGAAAGGTCAAAGTCCAGGTCTCAATCTAATTGAAATACTGTGGCGGGACTTCAAGAACACTTCAAGAATCCCCTCTAAAAACAAGTTTCCTTAAGCTGATAGAAGTTGGGGGAAAAAAGTAAAAGAAAGGCTCAGTCAGCTCTCTAGTGTAATGTTGAACATAGTGTAAGTTATGCCCTTTAATACTCTGTTCCCTTTAAAGCTCAAACAGTGGAGCATGATGATAGCAACACTAAGGTCATGTGTTTATTTGAACTCATTATACACAGTATATCTCCAATGCGATGCCAAGTCAGTTGGATGAAATCATCTACCAGTGCATGGATGTAAATGTTTAAGTATTCAGCCCTGTAAAGTGAGCAGGCCATCTTCCATTTCCCATTCAATACTTAGGTCAGTGTTCTTCAACCCTGCTCCTGAAGGACCCCCAACAGATGGGTTAATGAGCTGATGGATTGAATCAGGTGTGTTTGATTAGAGAGACAAAGAAAACGTGCAGTGTTGGGGGTCCTTCAGGAGCAGGGTTGAAGAACACTGACTTAGGGGAAACCTTTTTCCTTTTGAATAGATTACAATTATGGAAATAAGGGTTAAATGATGAAACTCATTGTCTTTCAGTCAATTTAGGGCTCAACTCTTCATCGTGTAAATACTAAACACCTACACAAATTGTTTTTTAAATGATTTGTTTTTTAAAATGTTGTCTAATAATCTTGATAATGAACTTGCCTTGACCTGAATATCTTCTGGTTTCCACTCTGGCCGCAGTTTCTTGAGAAGTTCTGATATCCCGTGCCGAGGGGTGCGCTCATCAATGCAGACATCTAAGTGTAATCTCTTGTAACGTACATCATTTGGCATTGTCCTTGTCATTTCCATTCTTTTTTAGATGGCTTCACAGCTCAGATAATCCAAATCAGTTATATGAAGGGCTAAGGAAGATTTATTTTAGGACTTGTCAGCGTTATGATCTTATCTAGTTGTTTATCGAGACACTGTCAGGCTCGCAGGACCCTCTATGTATTCAGTGACTCAGCAAATCTTTGGGTTTATCAAAGTACAATGTTCTTTAGGGCATCTTCATTGCTTAGCTAGTGAAGAGATTACTTATTAACCCTAGATTTAAATGAAGTAAATCTAAACAGAAAGGCCTCGATACTTGATTTAAGTGAATGTGCAACCGATTCACTTTCAGCAACACTGCAGTAAGCCTGTATATTCAAATATTCTGAATCATCGTTAGCAACTATAGTCGCAAATTTCGATGTTACCTCTTGTTTCGGAAAACAGTCCTTAACAGATGTGAGTTATGTGGTTGTATGGGAAACACACACCAGATTGACTGACTTCTACTGGCAGTATAGTGTGCCTTAAACGATTCGCCAGCTGTGTTTATGAAGATAGGTTAGAAGGGTTAGAAACATTAAAGGATATTAAAGAGATTTTTGTTCAAAAGAGATGAATGCAAATTAAATGTTTTTGCATGTTTACCTAAGAGATGCAGTAGATATCAGAAGTCTACACATCCCTGTTTAAACAGCTGTTTTTTTGTGATGTACAAAATGAAACAAAGAAAAATCAATCTATACAATGCCTCTGAAAATCAAAGTGACACACCAAGAAATGTAAACTTATGTCACGGTGTGACAAAAGCCAGATAAGGAGAGAGAGTAAAATCCTCGTGAAGGCAGTATTATTTGGAGACCTCTTGTGGATGGTCGTCTCATCACACCGCGAAATCTGTTGCCATGGCAGCGAGGCCAATTGCCTGATTGACAGCAGGTGAGGAGAATTACAGAGAGTGTTGTGAGAGGAACGCGCATTAAGATGGGGCTTTAAAAAGAGAGAGGAAACAGACGGTCAGTGTGGTTCTCCTCCCGTGAGATACTGTGTTTTGTCGGCGGGTTGTTTATATTTGAAGCTGGACTGTGCAGCAGGGCGAAGATTGAAGCCGAGGAATGGAAAGGAGAGAGTGAAGTTTTGTCAACGAAAACCCAAGGGATATCGTCAGCAGTGGAAGAGACGCAAAGTGATGAGTATTTGATCCGTTGTTTATATGCACTGATACTGAAGTGGTGTGGAGCGTTTGGAAAGCGTGTGGCACGAGTGGATTATTACACCGAGTGAATTAATGATCTGTCTTCAACCTTTGTTCTTCCTTCACTGAATGTGACGATTGCTACATCCGTTCTGGCTGTCTCTGGGAGAAGTTGAGCCGTGTGAGAAACGAGAGTCGATCCGGTGGGAGAAAGACCGGTGGGTGAGTGCTGGCCCGAATGCACGGTGTGCGAGTGGAATGCAGTGCCTGAAGTGACGATTCACACGGTTTGTGTTGTGGAGTGAAATTTATCGTGTGGAGAAGTATTAATAGTCTGCTGTGCACTCTCCTCTATAGTCTTTCACCCGCTGTTCCTGAACAGGGTTTGTCACATTAAGCGCCCAACTTACCATTCGAGACAGCCCCGCTTTGTTAATACTGTTGATCCATTGATTCCTGTTACATTGTTGCAGTGGACAGCTGAACTGGAGCGTCTTGCTTGAGCATCCTTTCTGTCTGGTGGTCACCACACGTCCCTATCAACAGCCACTGCCCGGGTTCGAACGAGAGAAGGTATTGCCGTTGAATGTTTCATTTACTGTTGAATGGTCGAATCCTGTTGCATTGTTACAGCGCATAGCCGAATTGGAGCATCTTGCTTAAAGCATCCTCCCTGTCTGGTGGTCTCCACACGTCCCTGTCAAAAGCCGCTGTCTGGTTGGAACGAGAGAAGGTATTACAGCTGAATGTTTCATTACTGCCGAATGGGCAAACCCGGTTGCATCGATACAGTGTACAGCTGAAGTGGAGTGTCTTGCTTAGAGCATCCTTCCCGTCTGGTGGTCTCCACATGCTCCATCGGAAGTCGCTGTCCTGTTCGGAAAAGGTATTTGAAATGAACGTTTGATATGCTGTTGAATAGTTAAACCCTGCTACCTGGTTACAGTGCACAGCCGAAGTGGAGTGTCCCGCTCAAGTGTCCTCTCCGCTTGGTGGTCTCCGCATGCCCTATTGAAGGTTTCCGCCCTGTTCAGAAAGAGAGAAGGTATTTCAATTGAACGTTCCATATGCTGTTGGGAAGTTAAATCCTGTTACCTGGTTACAGTGTGCAGTCAAGTGGAGTGTCTCCCTCAAAGCATCTTCTCCGCCTGGTGGTCCCCACCTGTCCCCACTGGAAGCCTCCGCCCTGTTCAGAAGGAGAGAAGGTATCACTGTTGAACGTCGCATCTTGTTGAACCATTGAACCCTGTCGTATCGTTGCAGGGCACAGCCAAAGTGAAGTGTTCTCTTGCCGGGTGGCCCTCTGTGCCCGTGTTGCAAAGTGTTGCCACTGTTCAGAAGGAAGGAGAGTAACTACGGCATGTGTCTCGATTAAAGTGTTGTTCTGCTGTTCATGGTCCCCTCCTGGCCCGGCCCGCTCGCCACCTGCGTCCTTGTGACCCGTCTGAGTCGAGGATACCCGTCCTCTGGATACTTGCCTCTGGGCAGCCTCCGGCGTTCGTTCCATCCTCACTGCGGATACCTACCTGGTTCCAGTCCGAATGGGGTCCGTGTAGCCAAGACTTCCTTGAGAGCCTTGTAAAGAGTACTTACCCAGTGGCTTACCTGAGTGGTGTGCGTCCTCCTCTGATTCCTCTCCGACGAGCCGCAGGGTGTCCACGAACGTCCATCCCGCCCCGGTCCAGGGGGCCCATCGAATTGCTTCTGGCGAAAGAAGAGATTTTAATTAGGACTTTTCAAATTTACCTGCTTTTAACTGAATAAAGAAATTGTTATTCCTTTATCCTCTGTTTTTGTCTGGTTCCTTGACACGCTCCTCGAGGTGGTGCCCGGTCCCCAGGGGTGGGTGCAGTCTGGCTTGGCCCACCCCGACCTGTGACACTTATGTTATCAATTTTCAATTCTACTTGAGGGTTTGATTTATGTTTATTTATATATATGTATATTTCCAAATATCAATCTTTGTTTTGTTTTATATTTAATGATGATTTATGAACATCCAACCACAGTTTTAATTTAATTTCTGTTGTGATCACCTCCAAAAGCTGTAAACCTGTAAAGTGTCCCAAGAACAGAAAACATTTGTATCCACAAATAAAATAATGTTTATTATGTTTGATACTCTGCAAATATCACTGATGTATATTATAAACCGTTTTGGACCTAAAACCGATCCCTGCCGTACTCCACAAGTTATGGTCATGTATTTAGATTTATATTCACCAATTTCTACAAAATGGATGCCTGTGTCTTAGATAGCTACTCACCAAACCTCTCTAGTTTATGCAATAACATGTCATGATTTATTGTCAAATGCTTTCTTTAAATCTATGAAAATTCCCACTCTGTTTCTTCTTGTCTATATAATTTGTGATCTCCTCAGTTAGTTCCATTAGTGCCAAAGATGTTGATCTGTCTGTCCGGAATCCGTATTGATCGTCTACTAGAAGGTTGTTCATTTCTATGAAATTTTCAAGTCTTTCTGTAAAAAGTTTTCCAAGAATTTTGGAGGACTGGGGGAGTACAGAAACCGACCTATATTTATATTATTATTTTAGTTTTATATAATGGTATTACTTTTGCTATTTTAATTTTATTTGGAAATGTACCGCACTGAAAAGACAAGCTAGCGATATGAGTTAATGGCTCTGCAATTTCTTTAATAACTTTTTTTTAATATAATCATATCAATGATATTCCAATCCATGGAGGATTTGCTTTTACACTTTATTACAGTATCTATTACCTCGTTTCTTTCCAGTGCTTCGAGGGAAATAGAGCTAGGATTTCTCTCGCAAAGATCCGCATCCACTCCTTCTGTTTATTCTGGATCTTCTATTATTTCTGCCAAATCTGGTCCCACATTTACACAGAATTTGTTGAAACTATTAACCACATCTTCCTTGCTATGTATTATCTTATCATTGTCAATATAATGTTCCGGGTAACTTGTATTTAAATTTTTAGTTCCATTTCTAATAATACTATTTAGAATATTCCATAAAACTTTCATATTATTTGTATTAGTATCTAATATGTTATTATAGTATTCTTTCTTACACATCCTCATAATATTGATTAATTTATTCGTATATGTTCTGTATAGGGTTCTATACTTAATAAATTGTCTATAAAGTGTGTTTTTCTTTTTGCAGGCTGTGAGTGGCCACTGGAGGCCGCTAGAGGCAATGCATTCACAGTCGGGTCATTTGGAGACTGTGAGTCCAGGAACCCGTATAGCTGATCAGCAGTTGCTCTCGCCTGATGTCTCTCCTCTCAGAAGCTCAGGGACATATGTAAGTTAACTCAGGTTGTGGAATCCTGGTATTGTTCACTAAAACTTTAGAAGAATAAAAAGCGATTGCACCCATCAGAGACTCTCTTCCATTATTAAGGAGCCAGTGAAAACTGAATGCTGAGTCATCCAGCACGTCGACGTCTTCATCAGCCAGCGGACACAAGATCATCTGGTGTTTGCACGCCAGTATATGGATGCCACAGCTGTAGTGAGAGACTTTGTCTGGCTAAGTGGGTACAACCGCAGGACTATGTGCTCAGCTAATTCATCACATGACATTGGACATCTGGAGAAATCAAGCCATAATCTAAAATCCAAGGAGGGTTTTGAATGTGTAATACAAAATGCTGTAAATGCTAGATCTGTAAGGTTGACAAGTACAAAGTCTAAGAGTGTGGCTAAGGTCAATCTCACAAGATCTTAATTCCTGAACCTAACAATATCTGAGGAGCAAAATTGTCTGACTGAAGGGTCCGTGTACATTTGTGTCCATTCGTTTTTCCTTTTTTAAACCTGTAATAAAAAAATGAAAAATAAACGTTTGTTGTATTTTTAAAACGCAAAGTTGAACACCAAAATTTGAATGTGAACTGTACTCACCAAATGCTGCACAAAAAAATAAATATTGACGTATTTTTACCAACGCTTTTACTTTAATGATTTTTTTATGACTTTTTGCCCCTTTAGTAAACAATTAAAATATTCACAAATTAATATGGAAAACACTTTATTACATAATTACATATAATGTTGATTTTACTGGTTTTCTGAGGCCAAATTTGAACCCGGAAATGATATTTTTCCCGCAGTGCTGAATGAGAAGGTCTCTGGTGAAGGTGATTTATAGGTGATTTATATGCTAATGAATGATAATAAATGTGTGTGAAAAAATAACGAGGCATTTTAATTGTTTATTAATAAACTATTGTTTTCTAAATCAGTGTCGGCTGCAAACATATCTCCATCTCCGCTATAAAGAGAGAAATGCTCCTTATGGATTACATAATCAGACGGTATTTGTTTAAAAGTGGACATTTTAAGCTTTATAAAGGTAGGCTATATTTTGTTTCAGTTCATTTTTGAGACACGCTCCAGTTCACTGAGATCATGAAAGCGCTCCTTTCTTTTACAAAAGCTCAACGTTTTCTTGTTATTGTGAGTTTACTCAAATAAAAGTAGTTGCGGATGATGTATTATTCTTTTCTGTATGACCAGCAATGATGAGTATTTTAAGTTGTTTCCACTGTTGAAAGGAAAGCGCCGGCGTCTCTGTGCCAGTGCACGCTCCGCACAAACCCTTGGATATGTGTCAAAATATTTGTGTTTTATTTGTCATAATCTTCTTAGCCCTTTATTATTATTGTCTAACCTGTATTATGACTGATATTTGACGAATTGATCCTTTTTTGGATTAGTGTCTTCTAAATATGTAGCCTAAATGTAATAATAATAATGATAATATAAATTAATATAATATAAATTAGTTCACTTAAGACAGTAATATGTTCATCATAAAATAATTTATGAATGTTTTATTTTTATATAACTTTATCTTTTACAGTATTTTATATGTGAAGTCTTGGTTTGCTTATTCTATTATACTGACTCTGAGCTTTATCCTCCAAAAAAAATTTGACTTTAAAGATTATCCATTTAACCCCTTTAAAGATACAACTAAATGTTGTTTTTTAGAAAATTCAAGAAATTATCCATTTAACCCCTTTCGCGTCACGAGATCGCAGACGGCCCCAGATTATTGTTGTTCAACATTCATCAAGTCAAGTCAAGTCAAGTATATTTATATAGCGCTTTTCACAATACAGATTGTATCAAAGCAGCTTCACAGTATTAAATTAAATAATACTACAAGGTTTGTTTCTAGTGGAATTTATTGATTGATAAAATTAATTTAAATATTCCCCAAATATCCCCAACTGAGCAAGCCAAAGGCAACAGTGGCAAGGAACCGAAAAACTCCATCAGGTGACCTAATGGAGAAAAAAAAAAAAACCTTTTAACATTACTCATTAAATCATCACACTCGGACAAACTGAGCATCATTAGAAAGGTTTAAGACTCCAGCTTCGATATTTGACCACTGTTTATGATTAAACTGGTTTGCAGTGACATTAATTTCGTAATTTATGCCAGGAGTGCAAAATAATTAATCTGTAATGTTCATTATTTTGAATAGAAATCATCACTCATAAAGCATTCATTCACGTCTTCTCCGGTTTATTTGTGTTCAAATACATGCACTACAGCATCCGCCATGGCTATTAGTCCAATGGTGCGCACCTTTGAGAGAAATAATGATTAATTATCACGTTTGTAAATATATTTTGTCATATAAAATAGCATTTCTATTTATTTTCCACTGAATTATCTGAAGAGCTCAAACAGCGAACACCGCGAGATGTGCGTCTCCTCTTCCTGATTTGATCTCAGCACTCCCTCATTCGCTGTACAGCTGTCAATCATCTCATGTGGTCCAACGTGACTATAATCCTGCCTCTTCTGCATGACGCGGTCCTGTACACTTCCTCATTCTGACCTCCACGATAAAGCTAAAGACACATCTCTTCATCTGAAACAAGAAGCTAATAAATGTACTATTTCGAGTATATGTGGTTTGTGTGTGATTTTCGTGCGATTTGGGGTATTTTTATGTGAATAAAGAATAAAGGTAAAGGTAAGGATATGCCATAACTTCATATAAAATGCTAAATATAACATATTTGAAAAAAGTTTTTTGACTTGAAACAATTTTAAACCGCGACTGGAATATCATACAAATACTCTATGGTGTTTTAAAGTGAGCTTTAATTCTCAATAAGAACTTCTGCAGATGAATGGCAGAAATAAAGTCAGTCTGGTTAGTAATAAGTGAAGCTGGTAATGCTGTTTGTGGAGCTGTTTAATCCTCCTCTGCTGAGATCTTCAGAGATTTAATTTCTTCTTTTCTCTTCAGTTGATTTCATCTAAGGCTGTGTCTGAAGTCAGTGTTAGTTCTTGCTTTTCTCTTTCCTTCAGTGATTCTGCTTGTTAACAGCAGGTGTTCATCACTAATGCTCAATCATCACTTAATTAATCACTGAATTACATCATTAACTTTAACTCTGATTCAGAGTTACTTTAACACTCTTTAGAGTGGGACCATATGTTCTCTGAGCAGAGTTAATGTAACTCTGGGGATTTTGCTGTGCCCACACACACACACACACACACACACATGATATAATCGGCTTTGGGTTTCAGGTGATAAAGATTCTACAGGATGTAAAAACATGCTCATCTACGATCAGATACTCAACCCACGGCTTCTAACACCAGCATTACAGTTTATTGTTTTTTCAATGGCACCCTGAATATACTAAGAAGGCCAAGGCCCCGTTTACATGTACATGGTTATTTAAAAAAAAACGGAGAGATTTCCCTTCGGTTGTACCCCTCGTTTACACGCAAACGGAGAATTCGCCTCTGAAACCGATTCTTTCTAAAAACTCCGGCCAGAGTGGAGATTTTGGAAAACTCTGTTTGCACGTTTGCATGTAAACTGAGAAAAACTGAGTTTTAGGCAGTCGACGTCCCAGTATGTGGCAGAACTTGCACTGCGTCAAAGGTGCGACCTATATTTCCGGGATTCTGATTGGCTAACATGGGCTTGAGCTTCTCGTTACACTGCCACCTACAGGTTTGGCATGCTCTTGATGGCATATACACAGGTTTGTGTAAACAAACACTTTTCTGAAATGTCCGTTTATGAAAATAACCGGCCACGTGTAAACGTAGCCCAAGAGAGGGAAGGGCTAGCGAAGAGGCCCTTTAAAGCTTGACAAAGGTCACACCTTGCAGGGTTGGCTCAACCAATAAGAAAGGGGGGATTTCTAAGCGGGAGTTTCCTCTGTGGGGAAGATTTATGAGTCTCTGTTCTAAGCAGGCTTCTTTGGATTTGCAGCTGGATTGGTTGCTGATGAAGAAACTAAGAAATATTCTTGTAATACTAATATTTTGCGCAGCTATCGGCATATCGTATACACGATCATTTTGATCTTCAAAGTACCAATTTATAGAGACCAAACATGGTATAGGTGACCATTGATTCTAATGTAAAATACACAGCATCAATAAAATAATAGTATTAAATATGGAGTCAAAATAGGGCCATATATATCTGCAAAATAAAACAATGTTTTGCAAAAAAAAAAAATGTTTTGCAAAAAAAAAAAATGTTTTGCAAATAAAAATAGAGTATTGAGAAAAAAAATTGCTTTTTTGCAAGTAAAAAAAAATTGCAAAAGAAAAGTTAACCACTGAGAGAAAAAATAAAGTTTAGTAAAGTAAAACTTCAGCAGCATTGACTTTGCAACACATATTTCCCTTTGCGCCGCTCCTTTAAATCAGTCATCCGTGCCTCTGCGGCGAAAGCTTTCCTTTGCGCTTCATTTTTCTTGCGCCTCACTTTGTGTCCCTGATTTGACGTGGGGGAGGGGTCAAGAGGTTGGGGTGTGTACAAGGGACGAAGGCGCGTCCCTCTCGTTACGTCATCAGCGCGAGCCCCAGGCCAAGTGGATCGAGCGAAATGGCGGAGCAGAGACATGCGGGTGATGGATCACAGGTATGTATTATTGATTTTGAAGTTCGCTAGATAGACCGATAACTATATGTAACTATGTGTATCAACGCGTTTGCTCAAGTTAAGTAAGTTAGAGATCAATTAATGCGGTTAATGTGGCGATTAGCTAATCGCCGACGCAACGTTAAGTGTGTCGGCGGCTGTACATTTCTCTCAATATGCACACCTTTCACGTTGTTTTATAATTAATAAATAATAATAATTATTCTCCACGCCCTAGGTGTATTATGGACTATAAACGATGCCAAAGGTGTCTCTCAAAATATATAGTGCAGGGCCATATGTAGCAAAATAAAGTGTTTGGAACATTTCATATAGATTTTTGCAAATGATGTTTTTTGACTTCTTCAGACCCTATAGTTTGCAAAACTACCTGCTTCCGATTTTTTCCCGGGCTGCACAGGCCCAAAATCCAAGATGGCGGACATATCACCAAAAATTGCAAATAATCGCCTTTTTAAACATTTCAAATGGATATATGTTAGGTATATCATTATATACATACATTTTCTAATTAACTGATTGACTTGGGTAATAAATATGACCATGGGTAACATGAATTATCATGATTATCAACCAATGATGGGTGTAACCACCATTATGCTATTTATTGGCATACCCGGAAAAACGCATTGACTGATTAAAAGTTTCCTTCATATAACCTAATAATCATTTTAATTAAAATAATGTTCTGTGCTCACCACAATAATTCTGTTAACAATCAGATGACATGGAAAATTATTGGGGAGAATGGATTACATGAAGCCAATGGAAAGATGGGAAAGATAGCCAGCCTTTGTTACTACAAAACGATAAACAAAATTAAACTTTTGAGCTTTTGCAGGAAGAGGGAAATTATTTTTCCAGCCTGGGCAACTGGTGTTTTTTTACTTGCTAGGACCCCACTGAATACAAAACAACCTGTTTCCAATTTTTTTCTTCATTTTTAGTGCCAAAATTCAAGATGGCAGACAATATGCAGACAAATCACATAAAATAAAATATATAATCTTTTCCCTTCTATAAAGGCTTTAAAATGGTAAACTTTTGATGAATGTATTCCTAATAAGGCAGACAAGTGAGACAGACTATTTTCAAAATATTTATTGGATCATTTGCCAAAAAATTGGGTAAAAAAAAATAGAAACATTGGAAAAAATGGGGAAAAAAATCTGCATTTTGTTTCATTATTGAAGAGTTCAACAAAACAGTCAGTCATTGTCACTCAAGTATTTATCCTCATCACTCTCACTCTCACTGTCTGACTTTTCAATATTGGTGCATGTCTCCTCAGAGCCCTCACACCTGCAAAGTTGCGTGCATGGTAAGTTGTTGCTCTTGCAAGAACACCTTCTACTGCATTGGCTGGCAAGACAAGAGCACTTCACAAGCTCCACAACAGCCTCTGGTGCTGGTGGAAGTTTTGACAGGACAGGAGCCCATTGCCCATCATCAATTTGCCTCCATCCCAGTGATAGTGCGTCAAGAATCTTTGGAGCAGGCACTGCATCTTGTGCCCAAACATTTGCTTGCCAGTGTGCTCTCAGAATGTGCTCTGTAACTGCTCCTGAAGTGGGACATAGTTTTCCCACTCCCTGGTCGGGTTTTAGAGTTTTAAACATGTTCCACCGAAGGGCTTTAGCTGTTTCATAACCAGGTTTGAAGAGCTGACACATGAATTTCTCACATCCAGCTAACACGTCTGGAGATGGATGAGGACCTTCACCAAGCCTACAAAGTGCATTAATGACATCATCATCTGTCTCCATGAATGACTTGAAACAAGAAACCTTTCCTTTCCCACGGATATGGCCTGTGGTATCGCAACCTGTGAGTGCATGGAACCCTGGTAATGCTGCTGCGTACATGATCAGTAGAGTGTCCGCCTCTTCTTGTGAGCTCCTCATGCTCACCCTGTTAACTTTTGAGGCCATAACACCTTTGTTAGACAGATGATGATGTCATTATCATCCTAAACCAGCAACCCTTCGCTCAACACCACCATCTACAGGCCGATGAGTGTACAGTCACTAAATGTGCACATAAATGAATTTATTTTATACCCCCCCATGGATGAAATTCTACGAAACTTAGCATACCCCCAGAGGATGTCAAGTTAATCATACACATAAATATGGTGCAGTTCTGAACATCTCAACTGAAGATAGGGGCGATTAAAGCAGAATAATATTGCATTTTCATTTTTTATGGGAGGGGCGCAAATCACAAATGACTGATTATGGGCTAGGTTGATGTGGGCCCTTAAGAGCAACATACCATAAAAATTTCTTCATCCTCGGTGCCACGGTTCAGGTAGTTATTTAGGAAAAACGGCATTTTTTGGGTTTGGGGGGGGCCCAGTGCGGGGGGGGGGGGAGTGGCCCCCGGGACCAAACGAAATTTTTCCGTAAAAGTCTAGTGGGGCTACATGTGGGGCTTCAATGTCATTAATGCACTTTGTAGGCTTGGTGTAGGTCCTCATCCATCTCCAGACGTGTTAGCTGGATGTGAGAAATTCATGTGTCAGCTCTTCAAACCTGGTTATGAAACAGCTAAAGCCCTTCGGTGGAACATGTTTAAAACTCTAAAACCCGACCAGGGAGTGGAAAAACTATGTCCCACTTCAGGAGCAGTTACAGAGCACATTCTGAGAGCACACTGGCAAGCAAATGTTTGGGCACAAGATGCAGTGCCTGCTCCAAAGATTCTTGACGCACTATCACTGGGATGGAGGCAAATTGATGATGGGCAATGGGCTCCTGTCCTGTCAAAACTTCCACCAGCACCAGAGGCTGTTGTGGAGCTTGTGAAGTGCTCTTGTCTTGCCAGCCAATGCAGTAGAAGGTGTTCTTGCAAGAGCAACAACTTACCATGCACGCAACTTTGCAGGTGTGAGGGCTCTGAGGTATGGCAAGCTGTTTTAACTTTTATTAATTTCCAGGATATGAATCCTTGATATCCAGGGCTGGACTGGTAATCTGGCATACCGGGTAAATAAAGGAATTAGATTTCTACTAGTAACTATGGCAATTTTTGATATCAGGAATTACATTTCCACTAGTAACAATGCTAATTCTTGATATCAGCATTTACATTTTCACTAGTTAAAATGATAATTCTTGATATCAACAATTGAATTTCAACTAGTAAAAACTATAATTCTTGATATCTGTAATTGTATTTTCACTAGTGAAATGTCACCATAGGCTGCCATTCAAAATCAATTGTTGATATCAAGAATTGATTTCTTGTTGAAATTCCAGTTTCACATATCAGAAATACAATTCTTACTAGTAAAAACCTTTATTTTTGATTTCAAGAATTCAATTGTCACTAGTTGAAATGTCTATTCTTGATATCAACATTTGAATTGCTACTAGTAACAATGTTCATTTTTGATATCAATAATTCCATTTTCACTAGTGACAATGTTAATTTCTGATATCATGAATGTGATTGTTACTAGTAAGAAAGCCATTTTAGATATCTGAAATTATATTGATATCAGAAATACATTTTCAGATATCAAAAATGAAAATTTTTACTAGTAGCAATTCAATTGTTGATATCAAGAATAGACATTTCAACTAGTGACAATTTAATTATTGATATCAGTAATTGCCATTTTTACTAGTAACAATGTAATTATTGATATCAAAAATTATATTTCTATTATATTCACAAATTCATAAATTCACAAATTATATATCATTTTAAAGCTTAGGATCTCAGATTTTTAATGCATCTAATTACATTTATTAACTCCTAACGAGTGCTGAGTAATCCCTCTAAAACCGAGTGTACCGCCAGAAGGCGCCACCTAGCTGCGAAAATATTCATTACCATATTTTTCAAAAATCTTACAGCTCATGAAACATTCACAGATCATTGAAAATGGCACTTCATTTTTTACAGCATATTATTACAATTAAAATGAGCCCAAAATTAACATAATCTATTGCTTTTATGACAAGATATTCTTCATGGAGAAAAAATTGCCCATGAGGGGGTGTCAAAAGCCCTATTCGGACGGGACTAGTTTTCCAAACGACGTTTGAGTTACAATTCTTATCAACCTACGTCTGTGATTTCATGTACGGATTCGGACGGGACTAACATCTCCGTGTTTATTACCGAGGTAGGAGTGTCTGTGTTTTACATGTGGGCATTGCAGAAGATCACGTGTTCAGAATGCGTGGATTGCGTATGAAATTTGATCAAATGTATTTTGAAATTAAGTACTTTGAAATATAAAGTAAACCGTCCAAACGTATTTAGTGTTTTGTAAACATTTTATAAAAATTGTAGTATAAAAAACTAAACATACATTTATCATCATGATTTTATAGAACTGGGTTCTTATAATAAACCCACACTGGAATAAAAAGTTTTAACTTATATAATTTACACGTTATGTAATTAAGTGCAGAAATGAAAGTAATCTTACCTGAAACTGATATTACAGTTGCCAGTCTTAACAGTTTACGTGATTTGGCTCTTCTTGTTGATTTCATTTTTTTATTTATTCGCAGTGTAACGTTACCGAACACATCTACATGTCTAACGTACATCCATTATCGTTGCGCAGAAAGCAGAAACTTGAACATTGGCGAGATAGCGAGAGATTGTACGGTAGTTCACGGTGACCAAAAACACAAGAAAAAGCGTTTTGGAAAAAAACATTTTCGGCAATCACAGACATTCGCATTCGGACGGGATTAGATTTCTCTGAGGACCGCCGAGTTTGACGAAAAACAGTAGGTAATTTGCTCTGGAATCTTTACAGAGGTCGTGTGAGAAAAAGACAGACATGGCAGATTCGGACAGGATTAAAATCTCAAAGTACGTCTGTGAAACAGAAATTTCTCTAACGACCCCCTGTGAAACTAGTCCCGTCCGAATAGGGCTAAAGACTGTACAAAAAGGCTATCTCTTTTCCAAATGCCGTAACTTTTGATTCCTTTATCCAAAAATTATTTATTTTTTATCCAGATGCAGCTAACATGTAGGGGGACTTCACTAAAAACTAATTTTCCTCCTACCTTATTTCCTTCCTGAGTTATTCCATGACAAATAAGAAAGATATGCAAAATCATAATAAAAATTATATATATATTTTTGTCTTTTATCAGCCGTTTCTCGGCAGGACAATGTCCAAATGTAATGTAATTTATATTTTCAAAAAATTTAAAAAGAGTTCTTTCAAATGATACCTTGCTACAGTTTTGGAGTTATGATTATATAGTTTTTATATAGTTTGGAGCATAATTTGTTGTGTGTTTGTGTGTGGGTGTGTGTGTGTGTGGGGGGGTCATATTTGCACTCTTGATGTTTTAGAGTGTCACCCCTTTATTGCTGTGCACTTTTTTTCTGCACAGTGGCTGATTTGTAGTTTGTACCACCAAAAGTTTCTCTGAGTTTTCGTATTTTTTCGTATTTCCCATTCATTTCCTATGTCGGTCATTTTTGACTGGCAGGAAGCTAAGTGTGACTATTTTTTTTACGACCCTTTAACATATCCGAATCATGTCTATGATTTTTTTGTGTGTTCACATAGCTAATACAACAAAAGTTACCAAGTGTCATCCCATTCCGATGAAGCAAAAAAAAATTAAAATTCAAAATGTATACGTTTTCGTCCGTTTTTGACCGAAGAAGCCCAGAGGGGTTTTTAACTAGTGAAAATAGTATAGAAATATTCTTGATATCAAGAATTAGCATTGTTACTAGTGGAAATGTAATTCCTGATATCAAAAATTGCCATTGTTACTAGTAGAAATCTAATTTCTGATATCAATAGCTATCGTTTTAACTAGTGAAAATTGAATTGTTGATATCAAGAATTCATATCCTGGAAATGAATAAAAGTTAAAACGGCTTGCCATACTGAGAAGACATGCGCCAATATTGAAAAGTCAGACAGTGACAGTGACAGTGAGAGTGATGAGGATAAATACTTGAGTGACAATGACTGACTGTTTTGTTGAACTCTTCAATAATTAAACAAAATGCAGATTTTTTTTTTTCTTCATTTTTTTCATTTTTTTTTTTTTTTTTTTTTTTTTGCCCAATTTTTTGGCTAACGATCCAATAAATATTTTTAAAATAGTCTGTGTCTCACTTGTCTGCCTTATTAGGAATGCATTCATCAAAAAGTTTACCATTTTAAAGCCTTCATAGAAGTGAAAAGATTATATATTTTATTTTCTGTGATTTTTCTGCATATATTGTCTGCCATCTTGAATTTTGGCACTAAAAATGAAGAAAAAAATTGGAAACAGGTTGTTTTGTATTCAGTGGGGTCCTAGCAAGTAAAAAAACACCAGTTGCAAAAATCTATATGAACCGTTCCTAAAATAACACAATTCCCCACACTAATACTGTAAATTGAAAACAAATAATACAAAACAAATGCCTTGTATGTGCAAACATAATTTGAAATAAACCTCTTTCTGATTCCGAACAAGTTGATTTATATACAGTAGGTCACATCCCTATAGACTATGTTTAAAAGCTGTGATGTTTATATGAATCATTGTTAATGCACTTATTCTAGATCAGTTGTGTGAAACTCAATTCCTGGAGGGCCACAGCTCTGCACAGTTTAGCTCAAACCAGCTCCAACCCACACCTGTTTCTAGTAATCCTGAAGATCTTGATTAGCTGGATCAGATGTGTTTGATTAGGGTTTGAGCTAAACTGTGCAGAGCTGCGGCCCTCCAGGAACTGAGTTTAAAACCTCTGATCCAGATAATCCTATATGATGTTGTCATGACATATTTAACAGAGAGAATACTCAGATGTCTGTACAGCTGCACAGAATTGAATAGGTCTTCTGACCCACAGCCTTGGTCAGATTCAGTCAGCTCAGGGTCAGCAACGACAGCAGCCTCCTGCTGTTTCTCAGCCTCGGATAGAGCAGGATATGGCCAGGTTGCCGCATCCACATCTAATTATCTTAACAATTGTCTTTTGAATGTTTAATATTATAATTAACATTGTTTTATTATTTGTAGATCTTTTCCTGGGATGTTTAAAAAAGCAAAGAAGAAAACTCCAAATCCACAAATACATGTGAAAGCCACACCTTGGAAACCATTTGCTGTTTCCATATATTTAATGAGCAGCAACACTGACACCTCACCCACACCTTCCCACACACCCACCTGTCAACACTGACACCTCACCCACACCTTCCCACACACCCACCTGTCAACACTGACACCTCACCCACACCTTCCCACACACCCACCTGTCAACACTGACACCTCACCTTCCCACACACCCACCTGTCAACACTGACACCTCACCCACACCTTCCCACACACCCACCTGTCAACACTGACACCTCACCCACACCTTCTGAAGAGCTCGAACTACTCCAGGCCGGACTAGGAAAACGGCTGATTACAATTTCATCCAATGTGAACCATTCGGATGCAAGTTCATTTTATAGTACAATCTAATTTGTTAGTTTGTGCCATCTGATTTTAGAGCAGGATTATTTCTTTATCACCCTGCGAATAATATATAATTAACTGCTTCAAAGTAATATTCCACTTTCAAAACCTGCTGAGATGAATGAACCAACGCATTCTCATCCTAGGGCGTCATAATACTGACGCTTTTGACATTTCGTCGACATCGAACGCACATGGCACCCTTTAGCGTCAATATGACACGCACAGAGCTTTGTTCGGTTATGGGTAGGTTTAGGTCTGGGGTAGGGTTAGGGTTAGACCGCTAGGAGGCGCCTTCTGGCCCATTTCTATCTGCGTCTCATATTGACGCTAAAGGGTGCCAGGATGAGAACGGGCTGGAATGAACATAATTTGCTTAAACATAGTAAAATGTGAATTAGTATGTATAAAAATGACAAACAAATGCACGTAAAATTGTCAATGTGATAAAGATTTAGTTTTTACTTTGTATGGTTGTTTGAGAAACCTTGTTCTGTTTCATGTTTATTTCAGTTATGCAAGCTCCTTGAAGCTGAACTTCCAAAGAGTAAGTCACTTAAGCCCCTTTCACACAGAGATTCCGGAAAATACACGGATAAAGTGACCCGGGATTTGACCCGGGTTCGTTAGATTTTGGTTCATTCACACTGCCAGTGATTTTCCGGAATCAGAGAGCGCGTTCACACACAACCCGTGTATGTCCCGGAAAGACACGTGACATCGATGTGACTTGTAATGTCTCAGCAGCGTCTTCAGTTTGCTTATGAGCTGCGATTTCTCTCTCGAGAAACCACGCTTGTGCATTTATTTCTCTGATTCGATCATAAACTTGCGCATTACATACCGCTTCACAGCTGGCGAACTATCCCGCCCTTCAGCGTCATCACTGCGACACGGCATTATTACGGCTTTTGTTCACACAGCGCGCGTTCCGGGACTGAACACGGCAAAGTAACTAGGTCCCCAACCCGGCATCGATGCCGGCATCAATCCCGGGTCGTGTTTGCGTTCACACAGAAGGCGTTCCGGCAATTTGCCGGCAATTTCCCGGGTTCAATGCGCTGTGTGAAAGGGGCTTTACTGGAGGGTGGTTACTTTATAAGGCACCAGGTATGCTGTACTGTCAACCAGAACAGACACAAACATGAATATCTGAGGAGAGTATACTGTAGTGTAAGTAATTTCCATAGGTAGTTATTAATTGAACATTTCCCCTGGCATTCTAACCTTAAATCCCAGGCTACATCCTTTTTTAATAATAGTACACAGGGAAGTGTTAATAGAATATGGGAAGCACTGTTTTTTGACATCGTTTTTAGCTACAGTATAAAGCCCAATTATATAGTAAAGACCTTTTATTGCTGGATTTGTTAATGTGTTTTTAAATGGTCAGGTGGGAATGGAAGAAGAAAGCTTACTGTTGTCCCTCCAGACTCAGAGGGTTATACAGGCAGCCTTCTCAAAATGGCTACCACCGCTGGAAGAACAGCACTGTATATGGTCCCTCTTCAAGATGAGGTATGTCTTGATCCACTGCCATTCTCAGCAGAAGAGTTTGCGAAGATGCCAAAGGTTGAGTGTCGTACTTGTGAAACCACAATGCCACTACCAGTTTTGCACTTGCATGTTAAATCTTGTGGTGGCTGCACACAGTCAGCTAATGATGAGGTATGGTGTTTACACAATGACATTTCTTAGTAGAATTTATTATAACATTTTTCAGTTAAGTTTTCTTTTAGGCAGAATATATATCTCGTTTTGTCATTTCAGACTACTGAAGATGATGATGATGATGATGTAAAAGTAGTTGGTGAGATTACCAGCTTCTACACCTACACCCACCACTTCAATACAATCTTGTTCTCCTACACCCACCACGAGTTTTGAGGTGAGCTAAATGAAAATGCTGTGTTTTTAATATATTCAAAATATTTGAGAATACATTTGCTTTTAATTTTAATATAAGTGCATAAGGACCGGTGCAGTTAGTAAAATTAATTAGATGCCATGTTAAAGGAGAAGTTCACTTTTAAAATGAAAATTCTGTCATCATATACTCACCCTCATGTTGTTTCAAAGCTGTATGAATTTCTTTCTTCTGCTGAACAGAAAGGAAGATATTTAGAAGAATATCAGTAACCAGACAGTTTTTGGGTCCCATTGACTTCCATAGTATATTTTTTTCCTACTATGGAAGTCATTGGGACCCAAAAACTGTCTGGTTACTGATAATCTTCTAAAGTGAAAGTTTCTTCTAGAAAACAAAGTGTTGTGCTTTTCGCCAAATAAAGAAAAATAAACATGATGCGAGTTCTGCCTACTCTCCGTCAGTGAAGTCAATTCTGAAACGCGTCCGAAAATGAACTGTAACTCAGCGAATACTCAGTCAAACAGGCATACAGTCACACAGGCATGAAGCTTGAATTCTCTTCTTTCAAATGAAGTAATTTTTATAAAAAACAAATATTCACAGTTTATATAATATGTATGTAAAGAGAGAGATGTCAGTCGTTCTCATCTCAGCTAATTAAGTTTTAATGTGACTCCGCCTACGGAGACCGCGCTATTCAAACGCAAATGTGAGGCGATCCATACAAACCTGTGACACGCCCACATCAGCTGGATAAGGCCGGTGAAACACTGGATGCGTGGCGTAAGCGTCTCAGCTGTGTGGCGTGTCCGTTTTTATTTCGGCTCCCATCCATGTTAACAGTTTAGAGTTTGCACACTGCCTGTGTGAGACGCGCGTCTCAGGCGCGGCACGAGCCGCGTGGAAAACGCGTGCATTCTAGAAATAGAACCGACGCCTATTTTTCACACGACACGCAAGCGTCTTGGAAGCGTTTCCATGCAAAATTGAATAGGAAAATCTGTTTATTTGTCATTTTGACACGAATACATATTAATAAATGTCCTTTTGATGTTTAAAAGTGTCTAGGTTTTGACATAAATGCAAATATAAATGTAATTTTACAAAATATGATCGATTTTCAAATACTGCTGTATTGAATGAACAGCTTTTAGCAAACTCTATTGCTATACTGAGATGAGGAATATATACTGTATGTGTTTTGTCAAAAATAAAGTCATCAACTAACTAATGAATCCTTTACTTTGAAATACGTATGATGAAATGTATACTTTAGTTTTGAAAGACGTTGACTAGTTTTGAAAAGATTATAAAGTATGTATGTGCATGCATATATATATGTGTGTGTGTATGAAGAGTTCAGATGCAAAAGCCTCTAAATGCCATCTGAAATTTTCTCCTAGAATGATCATTTTTATGAAGCTTGTATATTTAAGTTAGCTATAGGTGACACGTCACCTGAATGAATGGCTCATTAAGTATGCAGGGACGTAGTCTCACCAGGTGTGAACTACTACATATGCATGATGCTGTTGGAGCGTTTACGCCCCATCCGCATATTGGCTTTCCAAACTAAAAGTGTTTCACAAAACTAAAATCAATGTATCGTTTTTTTGTGGATGATTAGGCAGGATGATTTTCATATCATTTTGAAGAAAAAACTCTAGGCGATGACATCCATTAGTCAAAAGTCTTATTGCCACATATTTAGTATGTGTTTTGTGGCCTTATTTCAGAAACTTTAGTTTTTAGTTTTTTCAATAACCACGCATAAACATTATTCTCTCAAAAATGCAGACATGTACATTCTTGTTGCTCACATATTATGGTAGCCCTGTTTGTGCTAAATAGTGTGTAATTTCTTTTTGCCATTAATATGTTTATAAGCAACTGAAAAAAGCACAAATGTCAGGGCATGTCAGAACATCTCAAGGACCCCAAAAACACCCCAGACCCCAGAGGGTTAAAGAATTCAAAACTTCTCTTCATTTTGACCATGAGTGTATGCAGAGGACGCCAGAACATAAAATATGCTTCCCAGTTGTAAGTGCCTGTGCCAGAAAAATGACATTTCCCACAGTACACATGGGTGACTACAGTTCTTTTAAATCAGTCATGTTGCAAGCCATTCAGTTTGACAACGGTTTTAACAGAATTTAAAATGCTACTAAATGTATGGAATTGTACATGTTCAGGAAAAAAACCTTTTATACATTGGTAAATGTTCTTATGGTTTTGAAATTTACTGTGTATGTGTAGAGAACACAACGTGTTAAATCTTAATGCATGTGTTAAGAGAACACAAGTTGTTATACAAGTCTTTTTCTGCTTTAAATATAGCCAATACAGAAAATAAAACAAGCATGCAATGTCAACTTAAGTTTGTTTTTTTATTGAATTGGATGTTAATTTGCTTCTAATTGGATCATTTGGTCACTAGTCATTTCAATGATTGATTTAGTGTCAATTAAGAATGAAGCAGCACAACATTTAAAACTTCTATATACTTGTCTCTTCCATAGTTTTGAGAGTGTGAGGTTGGGTTAAAAAAAGCTTGAATTTGGGCCTTAAGTTCTTCAGTCACGGGGCATTCGACTGGAGGAACTACAATTCCTGTCCACGGCTGGTCAGAGATACTGTCCGTGTCCCAGTCAGAGTCGTCGTCTTGTGCAATCTGTTAAAAGTTGGTAACAGTTTATGGACATTGGGGCAATATCTTGCATGAAAACATTACATACATTAAAAGACACACATTCTTAAAATACCTCAGATAGGACTGGAGGAGTGACAGGGTTTTGCAGGAGTCCAATTTCCCACAGCTGGTCTGGGCTTCGATTACTCTCTGTGCGGAGAGGATGGTTATTCCACCCACTAGTAAAGGAGTCAAGGCTGGCCTGGAGACGAGGCAGGAACACAAACTAAAAGAGGTGAAGGCTGTTGGTTGGCTCTAGTAATCCTTCCTCTTCAAGGCTGTGCAAAACATCATAATAGATGTTTGTAACTGCCAGCCATATGTCACGCCAAAGGCGCTCAATGCTAAAAATGGAAGAGAAAACAGTGTGTAATGTTGAACACAAATCATCATTCTTAGAAACAGAACACTTTAAAATTCATATCAAGCTTTAACTAATTTATCTTGCTGCTTACCGCTGGTTATGCACGCTTTTCCCTGAGATGTAGCTTCCCCTGCCACAACCTCGCACAGAAAACACACATCTGGCAATCTCTACATTTTCAACTCCTTGGTCTCCTCGAACTCTAAATGCAAATAATTCAATATGACAAGGTATTTTAGAAAACATTGTTTTATTTTGCAGATATATATGGCCCTATTTTGACTCCATAATTAAAAGACAATACGCAAGACAGTAAATCATTCACTAAATGTTCTGGGATGCATGCTCATTTATAGATCAGTTTGTGAGTTTTAAATATTATTTGTTAACTATAACAAAAACTTGTGTCTGATTTGTCTCAGTCGTTACACCCAACGCTTTTACTTTAATGAAGTAAGGGCTGTAAAACCCTGTCTTCGTATCGGCTGGAGGGACCAGCTCGATCGCGTCCTTCGCCAGTAGGAGTCTCGGGCCCGTAAGACAGGAGCATCGAGTCCCGCACAGAGGTGAAGTTGGGGGGACGCCGGGTGAACTGAATCGCATAGGCGAGTCTGATGGTGCGGATGAGCCAGCGGGTCGGGCTGGGGAGCGCTAGCCAGACCCCAACACACCGTAACGGGACCGACGCTACCACAGACTGTATGAAGAGCTTGTAAATGTGGCTTTAGTATTGACTGATGCTTGTTAGCAATTGAAAAATAAACTGTAATGCTGGTGTTAGAAGCCGTGGGTTGAGTGTCTGATCGTAGATGAGCATGTTTTTACATCCTGTAGAATCTTTATCACCTGAAAGCCAAAGCCGATTATATCATGTGTGTGTGTGTGTGTGTGTGTGTGTGTGTGTGTGTGTGTGTGTGTGTGTGTGTGCTGTGATTGTCTGAGAGATATTCAGACCTTTTAGTTCAAAGTGACTTTCTCAGACGATTCCTCTGCAGATTAATGTAATAATTCTTTTACACATGATTTTGATGGTCCACTTTAGACATTCTACTAGAAATGAGCAATTTTGCTACAACATGTAAACTAACTCTCATTAGAGTATTAGTAGGATGTTGGGTTAGGGTTAGTAAAATGTCTAAAGTGGATTTTCAAAATAAAGTGTTATCAATAATCCCCTTAACCCTCTGGGGTCTGGGGTGTTTTTGGGGTCCTTGAGATGTTCTGACATGCCCTGACATTTGTGCTTTTTTCAGTTGCTTATAAACATATTAATGGCAAAAAAAAATTACACACTATTTAGCACAAACAGGGCTACCATAATATGTGAGCAACAAGAATGTACATGTCTGCATTTTTGAAAGAATAATGTTTATGCGTGGTTATTGAAAAAAATAAAAACTAAAGTTTCTGAAATAAGGCCACAAAACACATACTAAATATATGACAATAAGACTTTTGACTAATGGATTTCATCGCCTAGTGTTTTTTCTTCAAAATGATATGAAAATCATCCTGCCTAATCATCCACAAAAAAACGATACATTGATTTTAGTTTTGTGAAACACTTTTAGTTTGGAAAGCCAATATGCGGATGGGGCGTAAACGCTCCAACAGCATCATGCATATGTAGTAGTTCACACCTGGTGAGACTACGTCCCTGCATACTTAATGAGCCATTCATTCAGGTGACGTGTCACCTATAGCTAACTTAAATATACAAGCTTCATAAAAATGATCATTCTAGGAGAAAATTTCAGATGGCATTTAGAGGCTTTTGCATCTGAACTCTTCATATATACACACACACATATATATATGCATGCACATACATACTTTATAATCTTTTCAAAACTAGTCAATGTCTTTCAAAACTAAAGTATACATTTTATCATACGTATTTCAAAGTAAAGGATTCATTAGTTAGTTGATGACTTTATTTTTGACAAAACACATACAGTATATATTCCTCATCTCAGTATAGCAATAGAGTTTGCTAAAAGCTGTTCATTCAATACAGCAGTATTTGAAAATCGATCATATTTTGTAAAATTACATTTATATTTGCATTTATGTCAAAACCTAGACACTTTTAAACATCAAAAGGACATTTATTAATATGTATTCGTGTCAAAATGACAAATAAACAGATTTTCCTATTCAATTTTGCATGGAAACGCTTCCAAGACGCTTGCGTGTCGCGTGAAAAATAGGCGTCGGTTCTATTTCTAGAATGCACGCGTTTTCCACGCGGCTCGTGCCGCGCCTGAGACGCGCGTCTCACACAGGCAGTGTGCAAACTCTAAACTGTTAACATGGATGGGAGCCGAAATAAAAACGGACACGCCACGCAGCTGAGACGCTTACGCCACGCATCCAGTGTTTCACCGGCCTTATCCAGCGGATGTGGGCGTTTCACAGGTTTGTATGGATCGCCTCACATTTGCGTTTGAATAGCGCGGTCTCCGTAGGCGGAGTCACATTAAAACTTAATTAGCTGAGATGAGAACGACTGACATCTCTCTCTTTACATACATATTATATAAACTGTGAATATTTGTTTTTTATAAAAATTACTTCATTTGAAAGAAGATAATTCAAGCTTCATGCCTGTGTGACTGTATGCCTGTTTGACTGAGTATTCGCTGAGTTACAGTTCATTTTCGGACGCGTTTCAGAATTGACTTCACTGACGGAGAGTAGGCAGAACTCGCATCATGTTTATTTTTCTTTATTTGGCGAAAAGCACAACACTTTGTTTTTATTATGAGCATACACAAAAAAAATACACACTAAACAGGATCGATTGATGTATAACACAAGCATATAAGATAAAAAATAATTTTTTTTTTTTTTTTTTTTTTTGCACTCATACGAAAAAAAACGAGCCTATCGCGCCGGCGCGATAGCCGACCTCAGGGGGTTAAAAATACCCTTCTGCTTTCCATGTATGTTTTTGTTCTGTAATCAGGTCTATTTGTTATTTTCTTTTTGCTGTTTTTATCCTCTATTGTCCATGCTGGAACTGATGGGTTAGGGTT
Organism: Squalius cephalus; assembly: GCA_022829025.1. Lineage (NCBI taxonomy): Eukaryota > Metazoa > Chordata > Actinopteri > Cypriniformes > Leuciscidae > Squalius > Squalius cephalus. The sequence continues at coordinate 238,232 of CM040805.1, forward strand.
GATTTGTCTCCTCCTCCTTGTGTTTGTGTCTATATACAGCCCTCCTTCACCCGTCTGTGATCTCAGAGCAGAAGAAGTGCAGAGTCAGACGTGAGCCTTCTCTCGGTCTGTGTGTTGCTCTGGTGGAGAGTGTCGGGACCCGAGTGTGTGTTCATGCAGTGGCTGCTGGTTTAGTGCACGATGCTTCCCGGACATCTTCATCTGCTGCTCTTCTTCCTCAGTGTGCTTCAAACACAGGGATACAGTCAGATCCCTCCGGATTGTAAGTACCTTCCCATCTGGACTTTAAACCTCATTCAGCATTGCTGAAGTTCAACTAAAATTGTATTAAATATACTTGTTTGTGCTAAAGTGGAACTATTCCAAGTAGACTTAAGTAGACTTTAAATATACTCTTGTATTTAAGTTTTGAAATGCAGAATTCACTCAGCATAAACTTCAAATGTATTGTGGTGACATTACAATTGCAATTTAATTACACTGTAAGAGTGTTGAACATACATAATATTATACTTATGACAAACTTTGAGTGATTTTAAAACCCACTGCAATGGCATTACAAGTGAACCTGATAATGAGATCATTATTGTGTGCTGCAAATAGGCCACAATAAAGTAATCTTTATAAATAATGACACTGCTTGAGAATTTGCCTTTTATGGACACCCCCCAGTATCCCTGTAACTCGCTTATCCGGAGAACATCAGTGAGACAATGGGAACGGATATATGAACGCTGAACGTAGGAACACGGGCACGAACACCAGTAGCGCCACCACGCAGATTTACATCACGCAAGAAACACAGACAGTTCTGTTCGTTGGGGGAAGAATGTGAACGTGCAGAACTGCTAGTGTTTCAGCGCGTGCGGATGAATAAAAGCATCCGGAACATTTCTCTGCCGACTGTCTCCGCGGGCTTCAACTCACGGTGCGTGTCCACTGGCGCGGTGCGAGCGGAGCAGAGCGAGCGTTTTCAATTCATTCCTATGGAAGTTGAGCTTCACGCTCGCGCAGTGCATTTTGGGATTGACAGCGGACCGGAGAAAGCGTTGAGAGCGACCGAGAGCGTCAAAAGGTTGGGCAGTTCTCGACTTTATGCAAATATCAAGCGAAAAACGCGGTCGACAGCCAATTGCTGTGAGGTTCGGGATGTGACGTCTGTCTTGAGATTTAAAAAAATATGCAAATTGTGACGGGGTATTCACCTTATTCCGGAAGTAGCACTGGGTGGCGCCATCCGCGTAATCTCACTTCCTGGTTTAGCTACTTAGCGCTTTGTTTGCCCTGGTCCAATCTGTTATCTGTCTTGATATAAGTAGATAGACTATAATATTATAGCCAAATGCGTTGGCCTATGGTTATTAACAACTGCTGCAACGTACTAAAGTACATTTCACTTGAAGCTTTTGAAACAATGCCACAATCAAATTATTTAATAGCTGTGTCTTTCTAATAGCTATTACTTAGTTATGAAGATGTGCACAAACACTACTACATGTAAAGTTTGAAACATTATTACACCACAGTTTGTTTGCTTAATCACCAGATACATTTGCATTTGCCAACAGATGAGAAAAAAATAGCCACGAACTGGTGTAGAAAGAAAGTAGAGCCTCAACTAGATGAACAAGAGGGTAACGTTAGCTTAGCTAACTGCTAGCTGCAATTTCTTATGGTTTGATCTCTAACACAAGTAATGGCTGTAAAATAAATCCAGCGACTGAATTCTAGAGGACCATAGCTTTCAAACAAGGTATAGCATGTGTATGTGTCCTGTAGTGAGACCATTACAACATTAGATGTTTGTGGCTAATGTAGGCTAAACACTACACATCGGCCGGGCTGCGATCAGACAGGCAGACGGGTCATATAAACACCTAAAAGTCGTTTAAAAATTACCCAGAGAAACAGTGCATTGCTGTGCTGTTGGTACACACGTACATAGCACATTTGGCACAAATTAGCTTATCTTATGTGACATTTTATCAGTGAGACTTCTCTGCAGTTCTCCTCGAAATTGAATGAGGGTCCGCTAAACCGGAAGTTGGTTTACAACGGAAGTACTGGACAGAAGTAAAAGTGGGCGGGGCGGAATAAGGTGAATATGCTGCATTTAGTGCGTAAATCATTTTGTTTACAAATTAGACGTTTTGCAGTTGTTATATATGTTAAAGATTTTATTTTTGACGTGTTCATTGTGATTATATTGACTGGATTTATAAAAGTTTATAAAATTGAAAGGATATCTTTGCTTGGTGCATTTGGAAACAAAGCTTATCTATTTCTAAATGTAATCGCGTGCATTGCTGGTGATTATACTGTCCGTGTGTTGAAAAAAACTTAGATTAAACACAACAGCAACAGACACACCCCAGAGCGGAGGCGTTATAGCGTTGCCAGCGGCACTGAGTGGACTTTTGCCGCTGTAGTGGACACGCACCGTGAGTGGACTTTTGCCGCTGTAGTGGACACGCACCGTCAGTGGACTTTTGCCGCTGTAGTGGACACGCACCGTGAGTGGACTTTTGCCGCTGTAGTGGACACGCACCGTCAGTGGACTTTTGCCGCTGTAGTGGACACGCACCGTGAGTGGACTTTTGCCGCTGTAGTGGACACGCACCGTCAGTGGACTTTTGCCGCTGTAGTGGACACGCACCGTGAGTGGACTTTTGCCGCTGTAGTGGACACGCACCGTGAGTGGACTTTTGCCGCTGTAGTGGACACGCACCGTGAGTGGACTTTTGCCGCTGTAGTGGACACGCACCGTGAGTGGACTTTTGCCGCTGTAGTGGACACGCACCGTGAGTGGACTTTTGCCGCCGTAGTGGACACGCACCGTCAGTGTTCTGCAGAAATTTTGTGTTCATTCGCGCGTCAAGAGCGAAATCGACGCGCGTAAAAACAAAACTTTGAAGCGAAATTTACGCGCGTCAGAGGCGAAAGTTTCGAAACCCGTTGGCGGGCGGCCATCTTTTTTAGATGTTTATCGAGCATTAGCATTAATCGAGAGAGTCACCGCTCTTATATGCTCTGGAGAGCAGAAACAGCTGCGTAGGGGACATCGTCGCTGTACTCGGGTCCACCAGACCCTCCGGAGGGTTTCAGGAGTTTCACAATTTGCTCCAGGAGGTAGGTTTGGTGGACCTAACGGTGAGGACGCTGACGAGGACAGCGTAGGCCGTATAGGCCTTGGCCTCGAGTGGTCGCTGCCTGACGAGCCCGCGCTGTACAGCCCGGCGCGAGGTTCACCCTCACCCGCACCTAATCTGTCATTTATTTTTTGTTTTGATAATAAATGGAGCCAGCCTCCAAAAGTGAAACCTGTCCTGTGATTTTTTTTGTTGTTTTTATACAATAAATTGTGATTGTTGTCTTTACATTAGATTAATAATATTTCATATAATCTAGAATAGATATGGAATAAATAGCACTTTAAAGGAATACACTTAAGTGTGAATTAAATGCAATGTTTTCGGCGCATTAATGCACATTATATGCAATTTATGTAAAATGTATCACAGATTAAGTTCAAATAAAATACAACAAGTTGACATTAAGAGTGATTTTTTTAAACTTTAATGTGGGACTTTAATACAACTTTATATGTACTTTCATAATTGCTTCAAGTGTCTTAAAAATATAGTTAAAGTGCACTGCTCAATGCACTGACAAGCAATTAATGTGAACTAAAATATACTTTAATGTCAGATAACAATACACTTAAGTGTGAATTAAGTGTAATGTTTTTGACAGACTTATTGCATATTATATGTAATTGATTTCAAATGTATCACAGGTTAAGTTCAAATTAAATGCATTTAGTTGAAAATAAGAGTGATTGTTTGGAACAACTTAAGTGGGACTTTAATACATTTTTATATGGACTTTGAAGTATGATAAAAGTGTACTTCAAAATATACTGACAAGCAATTAATGTGAACTAAAATATACTTTAATGTAATATACATGTACACTATTATATAATTAAATACATTTGTAATTATTTTTTTTAATAATAAAGTTGCAATTTAGTATATTTCAAATTTGAATAAAAAATATCTTATTAACCTAGATAAAATCAACACAAATTCAATTAGAAAACCCTCTACATTTACTGACAAAACAATCTCTAAAATAAATACATAAAAACCTTTCTGTTGATGCACAAGAAAAACCCAGGAAACACTATAGGCCTACGCAAACACCAACAGTTACAACACTTTAACTCTCATTTAGAAAGAGGACAATGAGGATTTTATGCACAATCATTTTCTCCCTCACATACAAACCTATCCATCACAGAAAACATTTAGCATTTTTACATTTTCAGAAAATATCATTCTGTATGATTTATAAGATTGTTTCCATGTAATTTACTGGTATTACTATACTTTTGGGGTAATTTGGTCCCCATAACCTAGGGATTACCAGTACACACATCATTTTAGAAGCAAACACACAGTACCTCAAACACACAACCTATGAATTAATACAAACAAAATGTGAAGAACAGTATCATTCAATGTACAACACTAAGATTCAAACGGGTAATGCTTTACAAAAATGTTTTAATAATAATAACATTTAATAATGCATTATTATATTCAAACGTTGAGTATTCAAATTAATGCACTGTGAACTCACATGAACAATGACTATAAATTGTATTAACTAACTTTAACAAACTATATTTTAATGAACTAATATTAAAAAAGATGAATAAATACTATAAAAAAAAAGCTCATAACTAGTGATGCGGCCATTCTGTCCTTAGATGCTGAAAAGGCGTTCCACAGGGTGGAGTGTCCGTATCTATGTGAGGTTCTTAAAAGATTTGGGTTTGGAGAGGCTTTCTGTAAATGGATTAAGATACTTTACACACATCCAATGGCTGAAGTGCTCACTAATAATATAGTTTCCAAAGCCTTCAACATTCAAAGGGGCACTCGTCAAGGGTGGCCCCTTTCACCCCTTCTTTTTATCTTAGCAATCGAGCCACTTGCCATTGCTGTAAGATCTCATAGTAACATACCAGGCATCAGATCAGACACAGTAGATATGCGTATTTCGTTGTACGCAGACGATGTAATTCTATACTTGACAAATCTGGCCCACTCCATTCCTTCCCTAATACAGCTTCTTTTACTCTTTGGTAACTTTTCTGGTTATAAAATTAATCAATCTAAATCATGTATCCTTTTACTGAATAATGGTGATAGTCAAATAACAGCTGTAACACCATTTAATGTGGTAGATTCCTTTGTTTATTTAGGAATTAAAATAACGGCCAATATAGATCAAATATCTTCAGTTAATTACCAACCTCTTTTGAACACTATCTCTAAATTTATTGAAAGATGGAGAAATCTACCTATATCTCTAATTGGACGTGTAAATACAATAAAAATGAGTGTGCTCCCTAAAATATTATATCTATTTCAAAATATTCCTCTGCCCTCCATCTTCCTTTTTTACAACACTCCAGAGATTATTCACTGACTTCATCTGGAATAATAAAGAGCTTGTGTTCGGTTATCATTATTATACTTGCCTTATAATAGGGGTGGTCTCCAATTTCCAAATCTACAGTGGTACTATTGGGCAGCACAGTTACGATCTACTTTATTTTATTTCTCTTCTGAATCTTCTACATCTTGGTTGCACATTGAATCTTTCTTCATAAAGTCAAAACTACCCCTTAATCTTTACCTTTATTCGTCAGGTATTAAATCTCTCAAAAAAGACAAAGATACAGTATCCTTTAACCCTATCCTCATTAATACAATTACAGATGGTGCCCAACCAGAATGCCTATTACCGCCGCGCCAGCCGCCGCGGCGAAATCACCGTGGCGAAAATAAACCAGCCGCATTTCAAAGTCGTTCCCAAAATGACCGCCAGGTGGCGCAAAGGGACATTGTGCAAATCAGCAGCAATTGCCGTATTTTAAAATGTAAGTGGGTTAAATATAAAACCCTAAGCCTAATAGGCATATTTTTCATATATATAAATAGGCCTATTAGGCTACAACAGAATAGAACTAAAGATAGAATCAATTTTAGAACTGAAAAAATAGAATCAAAAGTTAAAAATAGAGACGATATTAGGAGCAATGACGCTGAATATTTTTACTATTCTATTGAGGAATTAGATAAATGAAGAGCTCTCGTGAGCGATTCAATTGCACAGTAATTTATAGTGATTTCAAAAGCAGTCCTTAAAAAAAAAAATACATGGAGTAGTGTGGCATAAATTTTGAGAGATTACGCGGAACGCATTTTAGTTAAGATCCTGGTTTCAATGCCCTTAATCTATATTGGCTTGGCTACTGCTTTAAAAAAATGTCACAACGCGTTTTGAGATTGTTTTGAATTAAACATTGAAGTTTAAAATGTAGTGTTTTGGCACACCAGGCCGAGTGGCGTTACGCATTGTTCAAAAATCAGGTTTTATTCTGGCATGTTGAATTGGCGTTAGAATTTTTTTTTAGATTTATTAGATTTAGATTTTAGATTTCGTTAGATTTATTTTTTCTCATAACAGCTAAAATAACTTAATATATGCCTTGTCTTAATATGACCTACTTAATATAGGCAATAGGCATATAATAGCCTATATAATACCTAAATTAGCAAAACTTGGCCACTAAATATTTAATTTTCAATTATTTTAATTATCACAATTAAAGTTTTAATTTTATTAAATTGAACAAGCGCAACAATCAGCATTTAATCAAATATTCTAAAAGATGTAGCCTATTATTAATAATAATGTTATTTCAACATAATATTTCGTTATATCATAATATCGTTTTGTCGACATAATATGTGTGCGTGCAACAAGCAAGATGTGTATTTGTAAATCCGGTGATGCGTGCATTGATTTTTATCAATAAACTAGTGTTTTCTGACAGTGTCGACTGCAAAGATGAAGTTGACGATCGCCATATTTGTAGTGAACGCACCTAGAGAGAAATGCACATAAAGACATAATCTGATTATCAGAGAGTAGCCTTTTCTTTTCGTTTTGAATTATTTCGTTTGAAGACATTTCAAGCTTTGTGTATTTGATGTATTTATCATGTCTGTGTTAGGTAAGTTAGGATGAGATGCGCTCCAGCTGACGTGCAACGCAAGTGACCGCGCGGGCGCCTCCATGATTAGTGTCTATTATATTTGCTTCTCTTACTTATTAAATACAGGCAATTGGTTGATGAAAAATTGGTTAAAATTAAGATACAATTTATAGAAAACGAAATTCACTTTAAAGAAAGGTTTTCTACTAAACAAAACTTAATGAAGTGGTCAAAATCATGTCTGACCCACTCCATATCCATCTCTCGATATAGCCTAATGCATCCTATCTTACTCGTGCTGTTCAATTTTCATATTCAACATAGATGGAAAAAAATTAATTAAATGAAACCTTGTAAGGAATTCACACTGTAGGGTAGACTGTGTACAGTTGAGACACCTTAAATAACTTGCGTTCGCAGCAAGCACAAGTTGTGATTTTTGCTGTGCACTTGCATATTAGTGTCAGCTGGGAAGGAAATATAGCCTATACCAGACCTCTTGGAACTTTAATTGAATACATAGCGTTGGTAAAGCATACTGAAATTACATCCCTACAAATTTATTAGGCCCTACTGAAAATAAATGTATCGAATTTAAGCAAAGTAGCCTAAATGTTAAGACTGTAAGCCCTTTGCTTTTTACTTAGCCTAAAGGACTCTTACAGCCGACTTTGTGTTAATTTAATTTGTAGAGGATTTTTTTAACTCAAACATTAACACTGAAATAAATGAAACTAAATTATTATAATTTTTTTGGCACAGACCACGACGAGAGACGAATTTATCAAAATAAATTAATAATAAAAAAGTAGCCCATGTTTGTTCGGGATTTGAAACGTAAGTTTAGCCTACCACTCGGCCACGAATTTGTTTTGTTTTATTTTGTTTGAAATGTATTTTTACATATTTTGCTTTCGTTAATGTTAACCAATTCTGAGCATAATAGGCCTATATTTTTTCCCTAAAAGTTTGTTTTATTCTCTGCTTTGTCTCATTTTTGTTCAAATAATGAAAAAAGTTTTTTTTTTTTTTTTTTTTTTAAATAAACAGATAGGAAACTTACCTTTTAAAATGTCGCAGTTGCTGCTGTTTTGCCCTGTCACTTGCCCGGTATAGCCTATAGTAATTTCGCGAACGACTTTGAAATTCGACTGGTTTATTTTTGCTGCGGCAGTAGTAATAGGCATTGTGGTTGATTATTTATTAAAGAATTCAATTGATAATCATAACACCATGTAAGCCTAATTCTGAATATAACAAAGAATGCTTAAACCGACTAACATCGGTTAGTAACTGCAAGTCCTGAAAATGTTTTAATTTTACGGTAAATTATTTTAATTTATTTCACTGTTATGTTTCAGTTAATAAATCTACAAAACCATTAAAATAACACGAAGTAAATGACAAGTAACCTATTGATATAACCTTTCTAAATTATAGAAAAACTGGGCACACAATGTTAACGTGTGTCTACTTTGTTTAAATTAAATGAATTTGAATTTGTTTAACCACAATATTTATCTTAAATTTATCTGTGACCTCAGCTCAGATTACTGCCGCGGCAGATTACGGCATTAAAGAGAATAAACTGACACTTTTCAAAGTCTGTGATTACAGCGCCACTCAGCGGTAAAAGGCAGCAAATACACATCCCAATTTTGCCGCCGCGGGAACGGCGGCGGTAAAAGTCTCATTCTGGTTGGGCACCATCTGTAACGTCGGGTGTGATGTATATAAATATCTAGGTCATTGTAATACTTTATCATGTTTTACCCCAATATGGGGAAACAAGTGTTTCAAACTTCAAACTTTTGAGGTGGCTATATTTATTTTCCAGATGATAGCTATAAATCTACCAATGAAACCTGAAATTTTTATTTTGGGAATTATTCCTGAAAATATTGTTCACCATAGCAGTTCTCGTCAACTTGTTGATTTTAGTATACTTCAAGCAAAGCGTCTGATAGCTCTGTACTGGAAGAAAGTGGAAAGGCTGTCTATTGTACAGTGGATCAATAACATGTCTTTCTGTTTAGCAATGGAAAAGATAACTTATATGTTAAAAGGTAAACTTTCTTCTTTGGAGAAAATTTGGGCACCCTTTATATCTTTAATATCAAATTCAGATTTTGGCAATGTACTAAATGAGACCGGAGAAGACAAGATAAACTGACATTTGACAACCCTCCCTTTTCTAAAAAAATGTTTCCCAAATTTGTTTAAACTTTCTTTATATACAATACATAATTAAAATGTAAGTACTCTGAAAAGGAGAGTACAAAAATGCACACATTTTTTAAATCAAAATAAAATAAAAGTCAGAGTCCAAATATTTGTAATTGTATAACACAAGGAAATTTATTACATCTGATCGTCAAACCAACGTATACTCACCCTGTAATGATTACAGCATCAGCATACAGGCTATTAAGTCACAAAGCTGAATTTAAAGGGATAGTTCACCCAAAAATGAAAATTCTGTCATCATTTACTCACCCTCAAGTTGTTTAAAACCTGTAAGAATTTCTTTCTTCTGCTGAACACAAAAGATGATATTTTGAATGATGACAGAATTTTCATTTTTGGGTGAACTATCCCTTTAAATATTCATATGAAATGAACCAGTGCATACTTTGTAACATGCCAACCCTTAACACTTTTATTAAAATGATCCAAACACATTCTTGCGGATGTCACTCATGGCTATTAAGCTTTTGCAGACTTGTTTTCTATCAATTCTGTCCAACCTATCTCTGTGCACATGGCACACAGCTACATGGTTCAACCTCTTTTGCGTCATATTGGTTCTCAGCCAGGTTTTTAGCCTTCTCAAAGCACTGAAGCTTCGTTCAGCCTGTGATGAAGAAGCAGGAACTACAAGCAAAAGTCTCAGGAGTGTCTCTACTTGTTTAAAAAGACTCCTGACCTCAGGCACCATGGTCTTTAGCAGGTCCACCACATCCCCCCAGTTGCTGTACTGATAGGTGGACTTCAGCATCGACAACTGCACCTGCAAGACAAAATTAAAAATGAATCAATAAAAATAATTGTATGACTTTTTATACTAAACATAACTGTGACCATATATTTACTGTCTGTACTATACAAATAATACATTCTTTGGACACTGCATTTGCAACCTTACCTTTAGAGCTACTTGGTCCAACTCTGGGTAGCTCTTGATGATATCATCCATCTCTCCGCTGATAAGGACCTTCTCCAAACTTCTGAGTGTGTGAATACCCGGCTCATCAAAGCGCTGTGTAAGCTGCCGAGCAGCTGTGTCAAGCATGTTGAAATAGTGGCTTCTGTAGAATGACTCTGCAGAGGGGTGAATATGTGGCTCAGCTGGTCCAGATAATCGTTTTGGAGGGCAGCGGATATGGGGCATCTTGATGGGCACCAGGTCTAATGATGAGGCAATGTCTTGGGCTTGCACATACAATCCTTCGAAATGCTCTTCTGTTCTTCTGTTCTCCAAATGTCTTTTGACATACCAGAGATTGTCTGCCGTTTACTCTGAAGGGAGGTATTCAGGGTTTCTAGGGCTGACATGACATCTGCAGCCATCTTAAGCCACAAGACTGTGTTTCCTTTGAGGAACACCTCATGAAGTCCATTAGCCCTGGATGCAGTCTCCCTCACACTACAGTTCATCATCTCTTCAAGTGATGTGAGCACACTGTCGTACTGATTGAGCACAGACTGGATGGCTGGTGTGCGTACGGTCCATCTAGTGGGACATA